>JAANSK020288157.1:0-20167 GCA_011763485.2 Isoetes engelmannii | reverse complement strand
CCCTGCGTAACCTCTGCCTCTGGCATGGGTGGTGCTGGGGCGTGTGGCTGTGGTGCACTCCGTGCTTGCTTAACCTCTATCCGGAGGTCATACATGTCCCTCTGAAGGGTCGTCATCTGCTGCTCTCAACACTAGCAGACTTTAAATTCCCTTTTGATAGCCTCATTCAAAGCCCTATGAGACTTGAATAAAGCCCTAAGAATTGCCTAACAATGCATCATCAATAGCACCCCTCTCAAGTGCAACTGCTCCTGCTGCATATCTTTTGTCATAAAAGGAAGACATGGCATCATAGAAACTCCTAGGACATCCGGCCAGATAGCCCCAATGTTAGTGACACATCAATTGCTCCCCAATCCGAACCTAATCCAGGCGTAACACAAGAACTACCGGTTTCAAGAAACCTGGAAGACGAAGGAGCAGACCCAGCAACCCCCTTCCCTCTCCTTGCAGCCTTCTTCAAAGATATTGGATTTGATCCTCTAACTAAAGCAATAAAACAACAAAGAGGAAAAGGAAATACCTCAGGCGCTGCCGAGGCAACAAAATCCAAGACAACAATTCCATGCTTAGTTCACATGCAAGCAAGGGACACAAAGGAGGGCGTTTTCGACACCTGCAGCCTCCAAGAATGAAAATAATACATGCGGAAGCCATCTGCCGAAACGCACGTGCCACCTTCGACGAACACAAACACCTCTTTTTGTTTCAACACCCGAGCAATATATGTATTCCAATACGAATACAATAAAAAACAACTAGAATTCATATGTTATAATTATACGGTTTGAGATTTGCGGCACTTTATTATTTCATTCACATGCAACAACTTGTATGCCTTCGAAACAAAATGTTTTTTATCAAGATTTTCACAAGGTAAGCAGAAAGCACCTACCTGTGGATAGGCAAAAAGAAGTGTATTGCCTAATACCATTTTCAGACTCGTTTGTCCCACGCACTTAATTTAAACTCGCTTTGAAATGAGTTCCAAGGAGCATTGTACTCCACATCGATACCAATCCCCAACGCAAGAGATACCTGCAACTGTCCATCTACTTTGAATTCTTGTATTCACCACCGAAAAAAGTGGCACGCTGCCTCTGTTGGTTTCCACCTGCAACCACCATAAAGGCATGGGCACGGAAGTACAATTTCTGATGCATCAATATTTCCCAATTCATTTGAATGATTGATTCTATTTGGAAGATGTGTGACTGATCTACCCCGCCAAATCCCTTTGCATTCGTGTGGATCAAATTCAAACTTCCGGCGGGCTTTTACGATACGCGAACAAAATTCCTAGGGTGGTTGTAACATAAGCTCGACTTACATCGACTAGTAGTGTGACCTGGTCCGCTATGATGGGAAGCCGCTGCCCCGTGGTTGTTTGTTGTGGGGGGGGGGGGGGGGGGGGGGTGGGGAAGGGTTTGGGCAGCCACTGAAATATAAATTATTCAATTCTTTCCACGTGACAGAGCCAACGTAGTTCCCCCACAACAATATGGAATGTGGGTAGCTCATTTTAGCAGAAGATCGTTGTGTTGCTGACACGTGGGACACCCAATATCATGGAATGGAAGCTGGGGCAACCGATTCCGCCGATCTGGTGAGCTGCGAGTCGATTTGAAGCAGCAACACCATATTGTAGGGGAAGGGAGCTTGAGGCTCCCTTTCCACAACAGGGGCAGGGCCCCCCGCGACCGGCGGCACCCTCTCCCGGCTGCCGCCGGTCGCAGGGCCCCTACCCCTGTTGCGGAAATGGAGCCCCAAAGTTCCCTGCTCCTTATACATTTTCCATCTTACAATTACAACAATATTCTGTATCAAAGTATTTAATTAGGTCAAGGGAAAAAGAAAATAGATGATGGTGACAATCTGAGTTAGAGAAGAATGAAAAGAACAAACAAAAGTCGATGCTTGTGCATATGATATGGGATATATAATAAGAAGTTCCGTACAGAAGAATACGCGTTACTAAAGTCTGATTCGCATCTGGCTTGCTTTTAATAAAGCTCACTGACATATAAGCCCCTCATTCTTTTCAGAGATAAGTCGACGATGTTCATTTTGCACAGCAGATCGCCATAATTTTATTATTTATTTACGTCAGGCAACTATCACCAGGTGGAAGCATTGTCATATAACAGTGGAGTACATAAAGGAAGATAAGGAATACTAATTGATAATCATAAGGACATAGCTTGTAGCTGCGCTTCAACCTGTTCACCTTATCCACAACTAGGAACAAAAGGAGCACATGGAAAAACGCATCTTCCAAATGGATAATTCCTAAACTGAATGTTACAAGGAATAAACCTCTTTCAGGTACTTTGCCCAAAAGCAACATACTTAACAAAGAAACGGGGCCAATTCAGCAGAACCTTCGATGTTACTAGGAAGAATTCTGAAAGTGTGTAAAATGCTGCAGTGTGATGTCAAGGCAGCATTTTGATTCTCAAACTAAAGAGAGTGGTGGCCGTTTAAATGATTCAAAACATTCAGTATATGGTGGTCTGCAACCTTTGCATGCTTCCAATATCCTTAAAAAAGAGAATGGGTGTATGGCAAAAGATAAATGCATAAATATTAGAGAACGTTCAAGTTACAGCAATTTAATCTTCCATATGCATCTTCCTGTTGCATAGGTTGAATGAAGCGTTTCATTTCAAAGCACAATCTTGTTAATTCTCTATGTATATGTGGACAGGTTTCCATGACTTAAAGCCCTTCATGTAATACAATGTCCTATTGCTTTGTTGCCTTCATAATATCATTAAATATTTTAGTGGATGCCCACAAAACATGAGGCGCTCCCTCTGTAACAGCTTTAACAAAGCCATTTGCAGCTACACCAGCAACAAATACCAGGCCAAACATAGGTTTAGAATCTAACTTGGACTCTACTGCTGAAAGACGTGATTGAATACCATTAAAATTTTGCATCAGACTCTTCAGTGAATTATCCACATGCATCAACTTTTGCATTGGATACTGGTTGAAGGATATTGAAAGTGCCTTCTGCAGATCTTCAATCACCTTCTCAGCTGCTATGTCTTTATCCATCCCTCTTGATGTATAATGATTAATGAGGTCAGCAGGTTTAGGTTTCTTTGCCATACCTTTTATTTTCTCAGGAACAGCATTTGTAGCCATTTGAAGGGTAGGCGAACTACTATCAGCAGAGGCCATCTATTAACACAGGCCTGCCAAAAATCTACACAGCATATTGGTTAATGCAAAATTTTGTTAATTTGTATGATGGAAGATTTGGGAACAAAATGCTCTACATTCATTAAAAAACTGCGAGAAATTTGCCAGCAGAATACTTACAGACGAAAAATTTCCTGCCGTATTCTCGTCAAAAGTTAACCCTAAGCCTGTGGGAGATGGTTGCAATGTTCTAACGGTAAATAAAACTACGAAGTTTTTTGTTATCCAAAGGGATAATATACGTAGAGGGTATTTTGCCCCGGTGCATTTATTGGCTCCCGATTTCGGGTTAGATTCGAAAAGGGGTATTAGGTTAGTGTTTGGGGGGGGGGGGGGGGGGGATTAGACTTGTGGTTTCAAACACTAAACTTATTCTGTAAGTCGAATATCCCCTCTTATTAGACAAGTCGAAGACCATCCTTGACGGAAAAAACTCACTTGCTGGAGGTGTTATCTCGCAACATGGGGGTATTAGACTCATGTGAACTTAACCCACTATTCCACAAGTCGAATACCCCATGGGGTCTAAACTAGCTGCGTGTATTGTGCAAGTCTAATAACCCCCTTTGTTATTCCACAAGTCATATTAGACTCGTCTAAACTAGCTGGGTGTATTGTGCAAGTCTAATACCCCTTTTTTGCACAAGTCAAATAACCACACCCCCCCCCCTCCCTTTTTCTTTTCCCCCTCCAAATTCCAGAATCCTATGGTATCAATTAGGCTTCTTTAAAGCAATATTTTTATTGCACAAGATTTATTCCATCTAAAGCTTCAAGGGTTTTTACTTTTTCTTTTCCTAAACAACCAAGACTGCAAATAAACTCCCAACTTATGATGCTTCCTATTTTTCAGCGTAACTATTATTTTGAATATTTCTTACATATAAGTAAACGGACTAGTTGAAATCACTACCCAATATGAAGTCTACAACGTATACATTGCCGCTAAAAGTTCAATCGGACACGTATGGATGTCCCAGCTCGTCTACCTGAGTAAGCAGGTAGATGCTCCTTAGGAACTGATGGTAAGGTGCATTGTGAATATAATCCCGCACAAGCATGTTGTTTTGTTGTTTGTAGCTGCCACGCTCAACACGGGTCGATGGCCCTGTAGCATCTCGAAAGTAGCGCATTTGTCTCCTGAGTTTCTCAATGTCCTTTTTATAATCAGAATCAGATGTTGAATTAACAATTTGTAGCTCTTCATTTCGTTGTATGGATTCCTCTTCGAGCATTGTTATCCATTCGGTGATCAGTCGAGCATAAACTACTGCATCTACTGTTGGAGCAGGAGGTGTTGCATTTGGATGGACATGAACTTGATGACTTGGTTGAGGGATATTAAGGAGGTCTGGATAATTTTTGTTGAGGAATTGAATTCCAGCAATGAAACGTTCGCATGTAATATGAAATGAGGGGCAGTCACAGTAGTGGGACATCATTTATTGAGTATACCTTATTCTAATATAGGTCTCACTAGCCATCGTTAGGGTCATGAGTCCTCTATCCTCCAAAACCATGGTTGCAGAATCCTCCCCATATCTTCTCAACAACCTTTGGCAGCAACATAGTGTTTCTTATAGGCATGTGGGCTATTATTTAATAATCTACAAAGAGAGTCACAAGACAGAAAAGTGAAGATTGGAAAGGGAAAACAGTTTGTCCAAGGCTTTGGGATAGTCAACCTTAGTATTCCATATGGGGACACCTGCTTGGATTACCCTGTGTCTGAATTGGAGGTCAATCTCTTATTTGTGTCTAAATTGGATGATGCAGATCTATTTGCAAAATTTTGCAATCATATGTGTTTGATCAAAGACCATCAGCATCATGTCGTAGCAAACAAACACAGGAAGGCAGTTTCTATTGCCTCAAATGGTGCAAGAAGAGAGTTACTACCATGCAAGCAGGAGGCCCTGATCACATCCCACTCTGGCATGAAAGGCTTGGCCATGAAAATTTCCAAGTCGTTCAAAGAATGGGTGATGAGAAGTGAGAAGTATGTTCGAGAACAGCAAAGCTCCAAATGGTCGTGTATATGAAGGTTTTGTTCTAGGTAAGTTAGCTCACAAACCGTACATCAAGGCAGCGACATCAAGACAACAAGTAGACGAGCAGGTAGATGCTCCTTAGGAACTGATGGTAAGGTGCATTGTGAATATAATCCCGCACAAGCATGTTGTTTTGTTGTTTGTAGCTGCCACGCTCAACACGGGTCGATGGCCCTGTAGCATCTCGAAAGTAGCGCATTTGTCTCCTGAGTTTCTCAATGTCCTTTTTATAATCAGAATCAGATGTTGAATTAACAATTTGTAGCTCTTCATTTCGTTGTATGGATTCCTCTTCGAGCATTGTTATCCATTCGGTGATCAGTCGAGCATAAACTACTGCATCTACTGTTGGAGCAGGAGGTGTTGCATTTGGATGGACATGAACTTGATGACTTGGTTGAGGGATATTAAGGAGGTCTGGATAATTTTTGTTGAGGAATTGAATTCCAGCAATGAAACGTTCGCATGTAATATGAAATGAGGGGCAGTCACAGTAGTGGGACATCATTTATTGAGTATACCTTATTCTAATATAGGTCTCACTAGCCATCGTTAGGGTCATGAGTCCTCTATCCTCCAAAACCATGGTTGCAGAATCCTCCCCATATCTTCTCAACAACCTTTGGCAGCAACATAGTGTTTCTTATAGGCATGTGGGCTATTATTTAATAATCTACAAAGAGAGTCACAAGACAGAAAAGTGAAGATTGGAAAGGGAAAACAGTTTGTCCAAGGCTTTGGGATAGTCAACCTTAGTATTCCATATGGGGACACCTGCTTGGATTACCCTGTGTCTGAATTGGAGGTCAATCTCTTATTTGTGTCTAAATTGGATGATGCAGATCTATTTGCAAAATTTTGCAATCATATGTGTTTGATCAAAGACCATCAGCATCATGTCGTAGCAAACAAACACAGGAAGGCAGTTTCTATTGCCTCAAATGGTGCAAGAAGAGAGTTACTACCATGCAAGCAGGAGGCCCTGATCACATCCCACTCTGGCATGAAAGGCTTGGCCATGAAAATTTCCAAGTCGTTCAAAGAATGGGTGATGAGAAGTGAGAAGTATGTTCGAGAACAGCAAAGCTCCAAATGGTCGTGTATATGAAGGTTTTGTTCTAGGTAAGTTAGCTCACAAACCGTACATCAAGGCAGCGACATCAAGACAACAAGTAGACGAGCAGATCAAGTACTGGAATTGGTACATATAAACTTATGGGGACTGGTATAAATTCATTGGAAGCTCAATGTATTTCTTAGTGCTTATTGATGAGATTATTCTAGAAAAAAATTGGGTCTATTCCTTAAAGTATAAGCCAGAAACTTTTGAACACTTTAAGATATGGAAGGTGTTGGTTGAGGATTGTACTGATCACAAGGTTAAGATCATTAAAACAGACCAGGGAGGTGAGTTCATGGTTCCTCTTTTCAAGATCATTACCAATAGGGTGGCATTAGGCATGAAGACTCAGTGGCTCATGAGCACGAGCAAAATGGCATTGTGGAATTCAAAACCCACACCATTTTTTACTGTGCTCGTGCATTGCCTCTCTCCAAAGGTATCCATCCTAAGTTTTGGATAGAAGCTGTTAACACAGCTGTGCATATCGTGAATAGGGTTGTTGCAGACCAAGTCTCGAAAGAAGCATGGACAAAACTTAGGTCGTTTGTTGAAGATATGAAGGTGTTCGGATGCACAGCCTATGTTCATCTCACTAAATCAGAGAGACAAGCAGGTATACTCTCCTCTGGGGCTTTACCTTACATGTTTGTTGGGTATGGAGACACCATAAAAGGGTACCGAGTGTATGTTCCATCCTTTGGAAAAATCACTGTAAGAAGAATCATCAGATTTAATGAGCAAGACTTCTGTTTTGGTCAGATGAGAAGCACTCAGTTGACAAGTCTCCACTTGAACAATCCTTTTCTAGAATCTATTGACTTTGCCTCTGATGATAGCTCCTCTGATTTTGATCCTGATCCTGATTCTGACCCTCTAGATGACCTTTTAGAGTGCAACTTGAACATCCCTTTTGAGCCAGAACCTGAAAACGAAACTGTTGGGGCAGAAAATCCACCTATACCATTGAGAAGATCCTCTTGTGCTAGAAAACCTACTGAGAAAATGATGGACTACTTGTCTAACCATAATGTAAAGGGATCAGTCTACATAGCCTTGCACATCTCTGCCTCAAACGATGAACAATTGAATTACTCTGCTGCTATAAACATTATTTTGAATCTCATTAGCTTCAGGCTATGACAGAAGAATATATGACTCTCTTATGAGCAATCACACATGGAATCTCTGTGATCCTCCTCTTGTCAAAATTTTGTTATTTGCAACTGCAACTGGATATACAAGCTCAAATATGACGAGAACCATGTCATCTCACGATATAAGGCCAGACTTATAGCCTGAGGTGTTCTCAAAAAGCCAGCATAGACTATCATGAAACATTTGCACCAGTGCACCATTGGGCAGGTCTAAATTTAAATTTACATCAAATGGATGTCAAATCAATTTTTTCCTTGGCACCCTGCACAAGGCCCCCAAAAATTCACTATTATTAGTTTTTCACAATAATTTTTGCATACAACCACTATAATAAAATAATGTTACTAAGTGGGTTAATGTGTTGAATAACCACGACTAGTTACACAATGTGATTCTTACTGATGGTTTTTTATTTGAGTTTGTTACCATAGTTCACCACCATGGTTTTTGATGCTAGTTAGTCTGTTAAGTTTTATACTATGTTTTAATAGTGCTTTATTGATATATTTTAAGTATGTGGTTTAAGACATAAACAATTACGAACTTTAATTAAGTTGCTTATTGTTTTGTACATAAACCATTGTTGTTGGACATAATAAGCTTTCTCATTACTAAAAAGGGGCCTAACTGTTATTGTTTCTTTATGAAGGTAGCCTATATTTTGTATCAACGACAAACCATTGGTGTTTTAGGCAATGCAATCAATATTGTTTTACGAAATATATTAAGGCATGTGCAACTTGAAAATTATTGCAAGTTAGGATGCTCTAAATGTGTCAACATTGTGATAACTTTGTCCAACAACTGGTTATGGTTTATGCATCAAATAGTTAACATTTTTATTCAGTAACTAGTAGTGGTTTATACAAGGAATCAAGAAATGTTAATTAAACATCTCATTTGTTATTTTGAGATGAAAAAAAAAAAGAATTTGTATAAAACCATCAATCTAATTTGGTCTATGAAATGTTGTGCTGTTTAACAAAACCATATACATTAAACAATACAAGCAGGGATTTGAACCATGGTATTCCAGCTGGTAATAGAAACTCTAAACTCTAAAAATATACATTACATCGTTGTACAAATCAAACAACAAGTTTGATTGAAGAACCTTAACAATGTTAGATCCCATGCAAAATGAATTTATCAGTGTGTTTGAAATTTCAACATTAAAATTTTGGATAGTAAATAGGAGTAACAAGAATTCCTGAAAACATAGCTAAATATTTACTTTCATAGTTAAAAAAGCAAGTTGTCTGTTGAATTTGAAATTGCATTTAGAATTATAGTACAACAAAAATTATAGCAAAAATGCACATATATACTATCAGCATTACATCCAAGAACACACTAAAATTTTTGTGCATTTTACACCAGTTGACACATATGAGAGAAGTTACCTATTCATGCAAAAAATGCAAGTTACCAAACATACATACAAATTACCTGAATTAACGAACCTACAGTGAACAACATAATGCATGGAGATACGACACACAAAAAAGAAAGATGGGAATATAAAATCTATTGTGCTCGGTTCATGCTGAGATAGCAACTCACCTTGGATCGCAAATCTTTAAATTCTGTTCCATGTGGCCCACTTGCTAGGCCATTCTTCTGGTCGCAAATGCGCAGGAACTGATCACGAAAAGCAAATGGCAAAAAAAAAAAAAAAAAAAAAGAATACCTTGATCTCAGATTTAGAATGTTATGTGGTATCCATTGAAATGTTACATATGCACACGAGACAAGGACCAACTAGACAAACATAAACTTGGTAATGCTCATCTAGGCAGTAAAAACCTGGTATTTCTTTCCAAACCCAGCACTTAAGCCCCAAGTTAGCAAAAAACTTGCCAATTAAAGCTCCATACATGTGGCATGAAATTACAATTCATGATCATGTTGTTAAGTAATTTGTCTTAGAAGTGCAAATCTGCAAACAATGGCTCTATATAACATATATTGCGTGTGGTGTTGGTAATCATCTAAACATACCTCCAATCTGGAAACACATGGTCTGACTTCACCTCTTGTATATCCCGTAACGTTTTTACAATAAGGTCCCAATGCCTCTCAAGAGGTATCCACTTGTCGAATCTCTTTTGGTGCATACTTCATATGCCCATAGAATGCTTAATATGTGTTAGTTCCAAAACAAAATCTAAGTTCATACTCTGCATAAATCTCGACCTATAAAAAAAATTCATGAGTTGCAGCTCTTGATTACATACTGTACAATAGTAACAGAATTCAAAACCAACAAAAGATAGTACATGCAAAGGGCCAGAGCCCAAATGAAACTTGGGGATTAACACCATCACAAAACACAATAACAACTAAAAATAATAGTTAAAGAGAAGGAAGAATAGGGCTATGCAAAAACTGTCCATGGATCAGATGGCCACTGATCCCTAATGAGGGTCTGACCTCCTTTAAACACTGCCACTTCCGCCGCAAGCGAGCCTCGCGCACCCGACATAATTCTTGTTTCTGTCTTGGGAGTTGTGTTGGGGTGAGGTCTTCTTGGATGGAAAAGGTAGTCCCTTTTATATGATTGTTGTGCCTCAGTATATGCATCTGAGAAATAACATCTCGAAAATGGACTATGAGGTGACGCGGGCGATCAGACCGTGCTGCTCCAACTTGATGTCCATCGATTGTTTTTCTGAATCTCCTTGCCATGATTCAAAATTTGGAATTATGATTAATAAGTGGAATTAATAATAAACATCTATTTCGAACTCGTGTAGCTATTGTTTATATCGGATTTACATCATGAATTTAGCTAAAATATCTTTCCATATCAATTAAAAGAGAGAATAATTTGTGTCGAGATACACATTTTATATTGTTGTTAAGAGGGCATTAAAATATGACACATATGATTGAAGTTGGACTTATTTAGAACTCCCTTTAACTATTTGTTGCTCTTTGACAAGATTGTAAATAATCCCAATATAAATGGATATTGGATATTGCTAGTACATGCTAGGTTTGTTATGGAGTGTGTAGAGATGATTGATGCTTTCGTTTTTTATGGATTTCTTTATCCACTTAATAGAAATTGAAAATCTTGATCTGTTGATCTTTATTGGAAGCACATTGTTGTTTTAAAATTTGGACCTTCAACCCAACCTTCACAAAGATAGCTATAATTTGAAATACAATAAAAATTTGCATGCTTGTAACATATTTCTTGACACAAAAAAAGAAACACTTTGTGCCAAGATAGTAACATTTTCTTACAAAGTGATCATTACTTTTATGCATCGACACAAAAGTTGGCACCATATCCTCTTATCGACATGTAAAAGTAGTTGTAGGTGTTGAAAATCACTTTGTATAGACAATCAAAAGTGGTTCAGCATAAGGTGCAATAGATTTGAGGTGGTAGAGGGATATATTTCTTCCTTTTCATTCCTCCAAAACGCCTTGACAATCACTATGTTAGCCATAGCCATATCATGTACGTTGATTGTTGTTGGGCATAATGAAACTAGCCTCCAAACCATGTCATAATTTATGATAGTTTTAATGTGGTGATTATGAATTATGAACAAATCATTATCGCATGCATGAAAGTGTTTCAAAAACCATAACTAGTTTGAGGAAACTACTAAAGCATTACATACTGCCATTGATAATCATGTCATAAACCATTATACTTTTGACAAACCACTATAGCATGTAGTTTTTTCTATCAAAAAAATTCATGTGTGAAAAACCATGTATACCATGGTTTTCGGGTGATCTCGTGTGGTTAAGCGTAGGAGTCCATTTTTGGGCTCCTTGTGCTAGATGATGAAATCTACATACAACAACCAGCAGGTTTTGTCTCTGATCCATCAAAGGTATGCAAACTTTGGAAAGTCCTTTGTGGTTTGAAACATTCATCTAGGTTGTGGTATAAGACCATTCACTCTTTCTTTACAAAGCTTAGCTTTACTAGAAGTGAAGCAGACTAGAATGTTTATGCGAAAACTCAAGGGAACCATTTGATTATTGTTGTTCTCTATATTGATGACCTTATTCTTGCAGTTAACAGTTCTGCTCTGATGAAAGAGGTCCAAGCTAGCTTTGCATCTCAGTTCTATGTGACTGATCTTGGACAGTTGAAGTATTTCTTAGGCATTCATGTTGTATGGGACATCTCTGCAGGGACCATAACCGTCCATCAAACTAAGGTTGTGGAGTCTCTTCTTAACAGGTTTCATATGCAGCATAACAAAGGGATAAATACTCCAGCTACTTTTGTCTCACATAAGACTGCAGATGTTGTTGATAATAACAGATTGAAGATGTCCTATCGGAGCATTATGGAGGGTCTCATGCACTTTATGGTATATGTTCACGGCCTGATATTGCTGAAAGTGTTATTTTAGTCGGCCAATACATGGAGCACCTAAACAAACTCATTGGCAAGCCCTAAAATGAATACTATGTTATCTCCAAGGTACTCCGTCCATGAGCATCTACTATACTTTTGCCAGTAACTCTTATTTTGTTCTTGAAGGAATTGTTGACACTCGCTATGCAAGGGATAAAAAATTTAGTTTATTTGTTTTTAACTGCAAGGGGAACTAGTGAGTTGGTCCCATCGTGGACATAAAGTTACAGCTGTGAATAGCTGTGAGTCCAAATATATGGCTATGTGTGCATCCGCCAAAGAAGCATAAGATGACTTCTAAAAGATATTGGAATTGAACATAAAAATCCAACCAAGATATTCAATGATAACGGAGCAGTAGTTAACTTGGTCAAGAACACAACGAATTTTCCAAAGGTGAAACATATATGCAGTTTCACTTCACTAGGGAGAAAGTAGAAGAAAACAAAATCGTTATCAAACATATCAGGACATAGTATATGAGAAATGATGTGCTAACAAAACCTTTGGTTAGGAAAAGGTTTTGTGAATGTCTATGTGAAATGGATATGGTTTAGAAGTGGGATTTATGTTTTTAAGTAAGTTTCTCTTCCGTTAGATCAATTGGAGGTAACTCTTCAGGGGGAGCATTGGTAATTCCATGTGCCTTATGCCCTTAGTTAGTTCTAGTATATATCGTGTTGCTTTGTGAGGTTGTGTAAGAAGCGTAGATTGTCAGAATATTCACTAGATTATTCTAAATGTGCGGCTCATAGGATTTTCAGATTAAAAACACGTGCGAAATCTAATGATGTCGATTGGGATCATCATGCTGCACAACAATATAATAACATCTGACGTAAAGAAACTACCAGTAGGGCAGGCTTGGGAAAAGGAAGATATAAGGAAAGATAGATTGAGTTGTGAAAATAAGTTGATTTGGTGAGTTGATGAGGTCTTAAAAAACATTTTTTTTTTTGGATTTGCAGTAATGCAAAATAAAGTAGTCTGCTTGTTCTTAAGTTTTCTCTAAGGCTTTGATCAGATAAGATGTTGCAAAGCATTTGAAGATGGTCAATACCCTTGCATTTTGTTAACAGCAATGTGTTGCATTTCATTTCATTTCATCCATGTAGAGGGCATTTAAAGAAGTGATCAACTCAACAACTATAGACTTGATATGATGATCTTACGGAGGAATTAAATCATTGTCTTTGTAACATCCAGCAAAACTTGATATGAACTGGCAGAGGCTTAATTCTACAAATCAAGAATGCAACAAGAAATAATTGTGTTATAATAACATATGGTTATTGTACAACTGCAAGAACATCTAAATGCCTACAATTTTGTAATTGTTTTGACAAGAACAAGAATCTCGCATTAAAGTCAAAACATTTTTGTGCTTTAGTAAATAGGATGTGATGCCCTACTGTGAGCTAGGATGTGATTGCATTGCAATCTTATTAGTTGATGGCATGCACCTGACTGTAAAGATGATAAAAAATTCCAACCCAAATACAAGTTTACAGACATGCAATGCTAGAAATATTGAATCACAAGAAATGAGGTTACATAATAGAACAAATCGAACCGAACAGGAGCATATACATTAGAAATAGCTAATCAAGTTGCAGGTGTCATATAAGGTTGCAATCAAAAGAGGCACTCATGATGTTCAGCATAAACTGTAATAATTGTAGGAGATGTGACGATACCAGGTTATGATAATTAACCAAATGCTTTTTGTCAATCTTTCAAGCGTAAGAAACTTCATTCCAGTGATTCTCTTACTCATTGGAAAAAGACCTTAGTATAAAGATTAGTGCTCCAATAGCATAAGTGATACAATAAAATACAGACATAACTCTAGGTTCTGGAGTTCATCACAATGTCATTGTTATTCGCGCTGAAAGTTAAATGCTTGGTTTCTCCATTTTTCCAAACAAATAATGAAGAGCTTGGAGCTTTAATCTTTAGGAGCATTTCTTCATACTCCTGCTCTGAATCGGATAGAATGACGATGACACCACCGGCTCCAGGAAATGCCTAGTCATTTTGCAGCACAAGGGTTGTTTAAATCAATACAGAAATTGAATGAAACTACTGCCCCAGAATATGTGCCACGAGCTTTATAGAATAAATGATTTGCATGATCTTTAGCTTGTGAGCCTTTGACATTGACCTCCCTGGAGCTGCTTCCACACAGTCTATTAGTGAAATGTCATCTCTTTTATGTTCTCTGATGGATGGTGCTCATTAACATATAGACAATGGAGTAAGATTCCACTGCCATGAGATCTGTTACATGAACAGAACCAGGCACACAAACTCGTCCCAGACCATTTGTAGAAAGGCCCACTAGCATGAGGTTCTCAGCTTGATCCTTTTCATTGTAGATGGACTACTCTTTTTGAGAATCTGATTCATATAAAAACAAATCACCAAAGTTAATTAATTAAGCATTACCTTTGTTGTAATTGGCTTTTCATCTTCAACATGTGAATCTTTACGAGGTATCGTCTCTTTGATAGGGCTTTTTCTTCAGCATGCTTTCACTATTTAGTCTTAGAAACCGTTCAGGAGAAGATCATCATATGAATGGGCTGTCCTTTCCAAGATTCAGTCATGCTGCATACGGAGAAGAATTTGTTTGCTGAAGTACGAGATCAAGATCAAAGGGGTGCTTGAGCTCCATCCTCTTATGCATCTATGCTCGTTTGCATATATGCCAGCATTCAAGGCAATCAGCTGGCTGGTACATTATAGCAGGTCCTTAGTGTGCTTAGTTATACAGCTCAAAACTAATGCAAAATGGTGTTTGATATTCTTCACGAGCAAATGCCATTTACGGATTGATGTATACAATGAGTCCTTTATTATAATATCTCTCTTTTCAACCTTGCAGATGATCTTAGTTGCATTATGGCAGGCTATACATATTCAGATGTCATGTGTTGCTTAGATGACTGTCCCAATTTGTGCACTAATAGACCAAAGTCTCTAGCCAGTTTCTCAAAATGTCCATACAAGGTGCCTTCATTCTACTTGTCTGTAATCTTTTTCAACACCAACTCAAGTTTTCATTATATTTAGCCTCTTTCAAGCGGCTACTTAACCTTTTTTAATATAATACTGGCCTCCTTACTCTATGGATGGTTACTTTGTGCCCAACAATGAACTCGTGCATATTGCAGCCAACCTCAATCCATGCTCTTGCAGGTTTTCCATGCACATGCTGATTGCCTCAGCTGTTATATTTTAGCAGAATCCTCCCCCATGCATGCATAAGAATAAATGCCTCACAGGAGCACATATGCACTTGCATGCTGCGGATTTAAATGTATAATTTGTTCAAAACAATGTCTTTCAAGGTTCGCATGGCCATATATCCTGCAAGCGCACACCCAAGGAGATCGATTATGCAATTGTCGTGAAGACTATATGAAGTAATGCCATGTTCAACTTTCATATGGACTGGAAATACTTATGGTCTTTCTTTAATAATAAGCATGGCAGCATGTAGCAAGCATGCTGGCAAATGTTGCACCATTAGGTCTAAAGTCTTGTCTTTGGATCTCTTCAAAGCACTACTGAGCCAATCTAACATTGTGGCAAAGGGCATATTATGAAAGCATAGCATCCCATGACATTATTTCCAGTTTTTCAATCGTAAAAAACTTTGCATGTATCAGAATTTTTGAGGTTTAAGTCCTAGTAATACTAATTGCGAGTACCTATAGAAGGAGAAGATCTTGAGCTTGACCTTGACCTTGACCTTGAAGGAGGCTGCTCAGGACAATGTTTTTTGTTTAGAATGAGAGATCCAACGGGTTTGACAGGATGGGCATGGGAAAAGATCTTAGGGATGCTCTATCCAGAGGTGCAGCATACACGCAAGTGCAAAAAGGAATGGAATTCACTTAAGTTTCTCTGTCAAATGTTGCAAGGGAGATATATTATAATCTTCAACACAATCCAGGAGAGCATCATCTTGTACAACTCTGGTTGAACAATGTGGAAGACCGTCTACATGAATCAACACATCTGCTCGAATCCCTAGTCCATATTCCCATATTACGCATCCATATTGACAAGCTCGTTCTCCACTATGATATAAAATTGAACTCCACTTTGAAGCATCTGATGATGACCTTGTTTGCCCTTTTCTATAGCGTGTAGAAGGCCAACTGCTTTTAGGATGTTTGAAAATGTGAAGTTGTGTGAACATGCATTGCACTGCATTGCATCCTGGGAAAACATTCCAGAGCAAGCAAATCTTCCCCATGTTTAGAATATCCTGCAATTATTATATCCAAGTGATGTCATTTAGGCTTGTAAGGTTGTCAAAGACTTCACTATGTTTCTTTAGGTCCCCATATTTTGCGTACATGTCAACAAGAGAATTCGCAACAACAATTTCAATATGCATCTCGGTCTTTATACCCATTCATCATTTTGTTCTCCTTCTGTAAGTCTCCTATTCTGCTTCATGCTTAAAACTATGAACTTATCTGATTTTACCTGGTTTTATCAGTGGAGAATAGTTGCTAGTCTAATTCTAAAAGATTGTTCCCACACTAAGCTCTGCAGAATCTTGGCCATGCAATGACGACTTCATCAAAACCCCAGCAGGCAAAAATACATCCTCAGGCAAAGAAGCAAAATTTCCACTTTCATCACAATAATAGCGATCATGCTGCTTTATCATTGGACCTGTTTCCGTTGGTTCATGTCCCTGTGAAGGTGTTTTCATCTCATAAATCCTATGTATCTTTCATAGATGTTAATAAATTCCTTTTTCCATATTCTTTCATCCAGTCCCATGTGCTAAGAAGAATATTTGATCTATATTCCAATATAGCAGTTAAGAACACATTCTAGAAGGGTGTTTTACCTCTCCTTATCATGAGTAACAACAAGCAAATGTAACATGCCTGCATGATCACTGAGCAAATATCATGCAACCATTGCATCGACCTTTCCATATGCCTTAGTAATTGACTGTAGCAAAGACTAGCACGTTACTCAAACTAGCATTCCTTCTACATTAAGTAATAGACACGTTAAAATTTACCTGACAGATTAGAATAGCTTTAAATACAGATCTGTTGTTATAAATAGTAGTCTATTCACCAATTATTATGGCACCTCCTAAAGGTAGAGGAACCGGAAGAAGCAAGCCAACACCATTGTCAAGATTGTTTTGAAGCCATGGACCATCTCCAAAGTCCTTTTCCTTTAGCTGTACCTTATATGTCTTGACATACCGTGCATCTTTGTTGTCCTGCAGTCAAAGAAGCTACAACAAAAAATCTATGACCAGTAAAAACAAGATTCATATGCGAGAATGCCTTACGTCTTTACAAGTGCTAGAGACAGGCGATGCCGGGATGTACATACAGGTTACTGTGCCATGTCCCTGGATTCTAAAAGGCCAAAAAAATTGGCTTTGCATCCCGAAATCAGAACATAAGAATAAACCCAAAACCAAAAAATAAAACTATTTTCATTAGCAGCTCACGCCCAAAGGTCAGAGTCGAACTCCGGCATACTCGTTATGCAACTTTCTGGAGTTTTAGAATTTTCATAGCCACAAATTGGAAATTAGACAATCCTACGGTGGAGAATGGTCTAAGCTGAGGTGTCCTTACACGTGGGTAGGCTAGAATTGCCGGAATCATGGCACCTCGGGTTAGGCAAGCCTGCTAAACATGGTCGAAGCAGAAAAAAAAAAAGAAAAAAAAGAAAAAAGGAAACCAAAAAAAAAAAAAAGAGCTGATGGTGCTGAAGCTCGACGCACCATGCTGGAATGAACATCTGCCGGAATGAAACCTCTGTTGCCAAAACCAGTTTTCTTCATATGACTCCAATTCAGGTTTGCAACATAGAGAGACGGAGATGCCACACAGAAGCATAAAAAACTCACATCAAGACTGTGATTTCGGCTACGATCACAAAATGGTGTGAGTTTTTTATGATCAAAGTTTTTTTCACAAATTCTGATCCCTGATAATGTGATCATAGCCCTGATTTTTGGCATGATCATAAAAAAATCACATCATAGGCTGCCATGCCAAAATCATTTGGCCGACAGAAAGCGAAGCCATGATTCAACACTTGGGACCTGTTTTTGGAAACAAAACCTCGCAAGGAAACTCCCAAGTCCTCTCCCTGTTCAATCTGGAGAAACCAGAGCATCAAGTCAGTGATGGATCAGCACAACCCAAAGTAGCTAACACAACCGATTTATAGCCCTCCGATCAATATTGCTATGGCCGCCTCTCCTCTGCTCCCACCGCCCTTGCAAATTCAGAGAACCTCGCAGAGCTCCTGATCGCTCCATCGCCCCTGCTCTACAAAAATGCAATCCCACTGTTGGTCGCTTACTGCCCCTGCTCTGCACAATAAACAATAAAGGAAAGAGGAGTGAACATTTAGCAACGCCCTAAAAATAGGCCAAAAAAATCGGTAAGCACCCTTTTTTTTTAAATGGCCATACAATTAGGAAAAAAGGCCTCTAAATAGAAACAAGCTACTCAAACATGGAAAAAAATACGGTTTTGCATACAATACTATACCAAAATCATAGTCCCAACCACTGCCTGATATGTCCTCGCAAATACCAAATGAAAATGTTGAACTTTATAGTTGTTGTTATTGTTGATTTATAGTTGCCTAAGGGTGCTTTCCCATGAAATTTCAGAACTGAGAATTTCTTGCGAGGTTACCTGGTCCTTGGACTCACCCTTTCATATGAAAAACTCAGACCTGGAATCAATTTGAGCTGATCTGGGCACAAACAAATCCCGCAACACAAATATGAGCCAGTGAAGACACGAAACGAGAAAATCAGGTCAAAAACCTGAGCATTCAGAAATGTTGATAGATTAGATTTATCCAGGTTCAGAACCTCGGCTCTCATGTTGAGGACTTCATAAGAACACGACAGGCTGCTACCTAGACCCCTAAGTTATCTTATGCATGTTCTTGCATGTTGGTGCGCCTCCTTTTGTGAGACACCAACAGGCAGTATAAGATATATCAGATAGGCATAGTAATTTCAACTTCATTTCGTGTTCACTCTCTTTCTTTGATTTTGATATTCTTATTTTGTTAATAGAAAAAAATTGGTTCTTGCTACGCTCCATAGACAGTTCAATCCCCTTCAAAAAGCATTTCAATTTCTTCCTTTGTTTGTCCCTTTAATGCTAGTTTGATCAAGAAAGGAAGAGGCGCTATAAAGGGGGATAGATCAAGCTTGTGAAAAACAGTTCAATGGTGAAAAACAGTTGGAGCTTGGAGCTTTAAACTGTGTGATTGCTCGCTCAATAATAATAAGAGACCAGATTTATATCCGACTAGCAGCCGACACTCTTTCTATTTAGAAAAATTTGCTCTCACCCTCGAATTTTGCTTTTACCTTTCGACGAAAAATTCAAAATATAGGGGAGGGTCACTACTGATGGTGCAGGTCTTATTTGCGACACAGAAAATCTATTGGCACACCTGGCACAATTTCTACAAGGATTTCAAAACCTCGAAGGAAAATTGTAGGGTTTCTATTGAAAGCTCTGCAAGTGACCACAGAGGGCTCTCCATAGCTTCAAAAGTCTGCCATTGCCAGTAAGGAGTTGTGCAGAATCATTTGTTCTGAGGGGCGGAGTTTGCAATATTTCGCACAGTAAGTAGACCCAAACATCTTACATGTATGGAGAAATGGTGGACCTCAATTTAACTCGGGACAAGGGGACTAGAAAATTAAAGGGATTAGCTTTCCTTGCATATGAGCATCAAAGGAGCACTATTCTTACTGTAGGTTAGTTAATGCTTTATCCTTCTATGTGTTTTAGTTCCAGTTGCCAGGAATGATTGAAGTGCTTGGACAAAATAGCAACCTCCTTTGCTTAAAGTCTCTTTTATAAGTATATAAAGACTTTCTAGTTGTGCCATATCAAAGAGTAGTGAATACTATCTACAATGACTAATGTGTTCCTGTCAATTTCCCATCAATATCAGAAGTCTTTACCATTGAGAAGCTATAGGGAAATTCTTATGGAAGCCAACTTATAAGAACCAACCACATACCTTCGGATACCAACCATCCCAACAAAGGTCCCAAGTATGATACAAAGTCTAGGCGCTGCTGAAACCCTAGGCGCTGCTGAAACCGATTACACGTTTTCACTCATAACTGGAGATTCCGAACTCCGTTTCAGCTGAAATCTGTTGCGTTGGAAAGCTCTCTCAGATATC
>JAANSK020288156.1:13789-31459 GCA_011763485.2 Isoetes engelmannii | reverse complement strand
TGACACGATATTTTCCATCTGTATAACTGGAAGCATATGAACTGAATGATGACTAACCAAATTATCCTGTTGAAATTAACACTGAGTAGTCGCTTCTACCCATTTATGCCGGTGTCTCAGGAACGCGCCACAAGCACATCCAAGGATCGAATACTCAAGCGGTCTACTATGGGCCCGTTACAAGTGAGATGTTGATTGAGCAACTATATACTTTGAGAATAGAAGACAAGGAAAGTGTACCCGTTACAAGTGAGATGTTGATTGAGCAACTATATACTTTGAGAATAGAAGACAAGGAAAGTGTACCTCATTATGTGGAAAAAGTGTGTTCATATATTCATAGGTGCAAGAAAAGAAACTTGGAGCTACCAGCCACTAAACACCTAATCCATTTTTGTTTGTGCGGTCTCAAACCATGGTTTTCAGTTTACAAGAAGATACATAACATCCAAGCAAAATATATTTTTCATTCCATTTATGAAGCTTTTGAGAAGTCCATTGAAGTATTTTCTAAAGTACTACAACTTTTATCTAATAGGTTTAACAACTTCTAGATATGATCATTTGAGTATACATACCTCATTTTATCTCAAACATCATTTTGTCTCATGAAGTGCACTGGCCAATTTTTTTTGTCAAATTTGAAACCGATTTTCTCAGTCATCCCAGATACAAATTGAGCTAAGTTCTTTCCTACATCTCACTACAACTTTTCTATGATTGTTCCTCCAAAAATCATTTGAAAAGGATCAATAGATATCGAGATATTCATGTCTGAATGCAACTGCCTCATTTTTCTTCAGGGATCCTAAAGTAATTGATATTTTCTTGCAAGTTTTGCACCAAGATTGGTTTCCTTAAGCAACCTGGAAGTTCTAACCATGTAGAATCACAGAGGTTGATCCAAATACCAAGTTTCAAGTCAACACAATGACTTTAAGGCTTACGGTAATAAATATCTCTTTTAGCATGCACAACATTATTTGCTTTGCACTCTATTCGTATATGAGCTTCTATTGTTCTGTCTTACCTTTTCTTGCCACATATCTTAGCTTAGTCGAGCCTCCCATCCTAATTCACCAAAATCAACATTTAAACTGCTCTCCCAAGCTACTAATAATGTGCAAGATAATTGACTCTATATCAGTTATGTTCGTCTTTGCAGTATGCTACTTCTATCCTCTTCAAGTAAATTTGTATAGCATTCTACTTTCTTTTCTCAGATTCTCTCTCTATCACCTTCAAGTAAAGTTGTGTTCATTTTATCTCTCTTTGTCGTACTTTCTTCTTAAACAAATTTGCTTATTATTCCATTGTGCCTGCAAATTGGTATATTATTTTCTGTCTTGTGTGAGTTTATATAGCATTCTCTCTTTGTCATATGCTCTCCCTATCAACAAATAAATTGGCATAACATTCTTTTCTTCTATATTGCAATTAAAACATTACAAATATAGCTGGTGCAACCTAAAACTATACTATATATTGCAACGTTCTATCATACCTCATTAGGACCCATAAACGAAAGACCCATGCATAGCCCTCACAAGCCTACAAAGTTAGGCAAATGGGTAAAGTGGCAACTGGGATTCACTTTAAGCAAGATGATAATTGATAGCCCCTTAATGCCTTTGTAGAATTTTTGAAGGAGGATTTGCAGTTGTGTACCGGATTCAAGAAGTAGCACTACAAGGACTTGCCTATCTAGTTTAGTGGCAGACGTGTGTTTTGGAGCTATATTATCTCATGGTTACATGAAGTGTGGAATATCCTTTATTTGTTTCACAGGAATTTAATTCATTTATCAATGGAAACTGTTACTAAGAAGTGTGAAGTGTGACACTACCAAGATGAAGTTTAATTTCCAGTTTGCATTAATTAAATGTACTCTTGCTCATTGTCTTATTAGAAAGGATAAATCTAATCATGATTGGTTGGATTGGGGGTCCTTCAATTCTTCTTTGTCTGCAAGGACCCTATGTTTAGCCAAAATGCCTTTTTGGACTGCAGCCTGAATAGTGTTGTGCAGGTATTTAGCGAGGTTCCTCTGCCTTCCACCAGTCCTGCCGAGCATTCGAGAACCCATTATCAAGCGACCAGAGCCAACTTTTGCCTAAATTTCTTGTTAAGACAAGGACATAATGCCTATATATCCTCAACAAATGTATCTCCTCTACAACCAGTATCTCGTTGATCGACAATTTGATTGCCCCAGGTCCATGTAGTATTTCCACAAGAGCAGGTGTGAAGCTTGTGATGGAGTCATCCTCGATTTCATTCAAGTACCAATTGATGAGCTTATGCTCCTTGCTTCTCATTGGTTTGCCATTGATTGGTACCGGATGCCTTCCTGCTGAATTTCTAAGGATGGCACTTTGATGATCTTCTAGCCATCCCGCCAACACTCCAGTAATATTTGCTCCGTTCAATGATTTCTAACTGTTACTTTTTGCTTTTAAAGGCATATGTTGACTCGTACGTTTGTATGGTCCATTGGGTCTCTTATGATGCTGGGCTTTAAGCCTTAACTGCCAAGACACTAACAACACACCTACTTAAATAATACTAATGCATGAACGCTAGTCCCAACTAGAATAAATCCTCCACACATTCTTTCCATGAGATCAACATATGGTTCTTACATGTCTTGATAATAAGAAACCTAAAATATTGAGTGACATTTATTATTTACCACAAATTCGTTTAAAGAGTTAAGCAGGTATGAAGCTATGAAGATGACGAAGGTATATTGGCGACTGCATTTCAATCAACCTTGAGACCTGCAAGACAAAATATACAATTAGCATATTAGGAACTGAACCGACAAAACTAGGAATTTATTTTCATTGTTATAAGGGCTAATATACTACAATTGTTAACCATTAATGTTACCATTGTTATTACAATGAGAAAGCTCTACTTCAAAACACAAGTACAAATCTGATATATATATATATCTGTTAATCCTATTGCAAGTCATAAAGACCACTTTAACTTCTTTTACAGACATGGAATAAGAATAAACCAAGGCGGCCATTGGAAATGTTAAAATACAAATAGCAATTCCTAATGCCTCTGTTGTTCTAAGTTGGTACTTACCAGTGCTGCAGTGACCAACATTTCTTAACAATTATGTCTAATCTTCACTTGTGGACTTGGATCACTCCTGTGAATCTGCTACGAGGTGGCCTTTATGAACTCATCAATAGGCCATATATTAGAAGTATTGTGCCTAGACAGACCACTATGTGAGAGAATACATGACATGCCGAGCCACATGCATCGAGACATAACTACACCTTGTGCAGGCATGTATAGGGACATTTTCTTCTCACATAATAGTATTAAAAAATGGATGTGTTACTGGATGGCCTCAAACATTGCAAGGCTTTATTTATATCTTACAACTCCTCATAGAATTTTTTTATTGAATACAACATAAACTAATCATGTGAAATTCCCTCCCTAAAGTGCAAAAGCCATAAAATGGCCACCTACAATCTAGTGTGAGATGCACAGGTTCTAAGATCGTAATATGTTTCAAAAATAATATTCTTTGATATGAGAATTTATGGACTCCAATCGAGTTAAAGGCACCCGCCATAAAGAAATCATTAACATATTTACAACACAAATATGATTGCTTTGTCCTAAGACACCAATCCCAATCATAACGGAAAATAAAGCATGAAAACAATAAATATACAATAGGCTACCGTAACAAGAAATCTAACCGTCTAAGGGACCCAACGTAACCCTTGGCCTTTTTTCATTTAATTTTCGATGATTTTATCTTTTATTTTAACCTAATATGGTGAGTCCCTAACCGAGTACAAATGCGTTTTATTTTATACTCTATTTTCTTTCAACAAATGTGGCTCTCACCCTTTACCTTTACCTTGATTTGTAACTATGTGAAAGTGCTCTTTATCTTTTTGGGTTGCCCGAAGGGCATATACCTTTAGCATGGATAGGCAAATGGGTATTATGCTGTAAAGATGCCGATTGGACAGCCGAGATTTCAGCCTTAGGGGAATATGCTGGGCCTGTACTAATGGACGGCCACTTGATAGTGAAAGTTTTATCCCTAAAGGAGAGCCGTCGATGCAAGCTGGAACTGCTAGTTGCAGATGCATGCGCTGAAAGAAAGAGGAGGCCGCTGTGGCAGTTCCGTTCCTTGAGCTCCAGAGCTGGGAGCATCGATCGGATTCCGCTGGTGGTAATTCGCTTGTCTGTTTGGGTCATTTGGTGTATGGAAAGCAATCCATTTTAGTCTGTTAGCCAGTTTGTAGGGAACCCGGATGGAACTCAAAATCTCACGGACTGGTCTGAACTGGTTTGACGTGTCTTCCTCAAAAATAGATAGATGCTAGTAGCTTTGATTGAACGCAGGTTTTTCTTTAGTCAATATCGACTATTACCAAGTGTTGTCCTCAGCAGATCTTGCTATTACACGAGTATGGCTTCTCGCACAGTGAATATCTTTGTATGTTGATAGTTCTCTTGTATGTTGGGTGCCTAGTGGAATTGCTGGATGCATGCAGTGCTACATTCAAGGGTTACCGTGCTTTATCAACCTACTATCTTGGTTGCTATTGCTTAATCCATTTCATTTGCATTTTTCATTCTCAGAACCTGAGTAATTTTGTATGATGTTACCATTTGCTAGTACTTGTGGTTCTTGTTTCTGGTATTGCAAGCCTCTAGATTGTTGCAAGCATCCAAAATGATCTTTTGAAATCCTACTGAAAGCTTTCCTCTGCTGCACTAGATTTGAGAGATGACATTTGGAGTCGTCCTTTCCCTTTCTATTGTATGTTTTTCATTTCAAATGTGGCATTGGATGATGTGTTGCCATGATCTGAGGCATTTTGTTTTCAATTGCATAGTTTATTGATCCTTCATTTTTCAACTTCAGAGCACAGAAATTTAAATTTCGTACTTGTTATACGCGTGACATTTCTCGAGTTGGCAGCACTATGATCAAGAAGCCCACTCATATTTACAGATGCATTGTAGATTTTGTAGGTTTGTGTATCTATAGGTACAGTCTGCAGGAGGATGATTGCTGGTGCTAGTCTGCAGGAGGATGATTGCTGGTGCTTCTCGGATCTGAACTGCAAATTTTGTGATACTCCAACCCATGTGTAATTCCTCACTGGAATAAACGAGCATACCTGGAAACTTGTGTACTTGTTTTGTGTGAATGTACCAAGATGAAGACATATTGCAACCCTTGGATGGTGCGTCATCTGTGTTTTAGGTGATAGCAAGCACTTTAAACTGTCTAACCATGCATGGCGTCGCTTCTAAAACCCTTCGCCTAGATCTGTGACCTGTATGGCGCTTTGAAGACCAAATGCTCTCAAATTTGTGGCCATTCCAAATCTACTATTACCATTAGTTGCTAATCCAGAGTTTGGAGGAAAAATGAGTTACTCAATCCAAAGTTTGAAGGGAAAATGAGTTAATCTGTTTTTTGGAGACAAATAATATGCAGGAGGATTGTAGAACCACTGATATGTCAATCTCATATGTACAACGTATGAAATTCCAACATTTGTGATATTCTTGGGGTCAGCTAGCAAACGCACATCATGATTCTGCCTCTTGAAAGATCTTTTCCAAGCTGTCTTTTGCAGTTTATCCATGCTCTCTACCATTGAAAATATGAGCAGTGTCTAGTGAGTTGCACAATAAGTGCATGGTGATCTTTTGTAAAGGTACACTCATCAGACAGCCTACCTCATGCTTTAGATATGTAGCAACCACTGAAATCACTAGCCATCAAGGGCACTAACATCTGCACCTGCTGAGAATCAGTTCAATTCATCTGCACATATGTTCCCAACTTTGGTTTACCATGTTTATTTTCCAGCGTGGAAGATCTTTTCCATTCCAAGATGGAAAAGATCTTATAAGTCAGCTATGCTCAGGTGGCATTTTCACGTTGACAATTCTGGAACAATAATTTACTAGTTTGATCTCTCTTTTATGCTGCACCACTATTAACATGCTATCACAACAGTAGGCAACTTGGTTCAATGCTGCAAACTGAACCTAATTGATTTATCCAGTTTGACACTGCGGGATTTTGTACCATGATTTCAGATTTTGCCCATCCATCAGGATAACATGGTTCCATCATGATAACATGGTTCATCAAAGGCCTTATTTCTGCACAACAATATTTCATATCTCTTCGTATAACATGCATGCATGCCAGTGATGTCCATGAATTTTCTGCCAGTAACACTTACTTATTGTTGGCTCAATTTCAAACATATTCTGCTTCCTTTGCCCAACCTCAAAGGACATCTGCAGAAGCATTCAATGAAACAACATTTCTTTACGGGATGTTTGCAAAAAACTTAACTGCTTGGCACACAACAACCAAGCAGGCAAGCAGGGCGAAATGGATACAGGTTGCTTGCTCTCCCTTTTGTGCAGGGCCGGATTTTTCGCAGATCTGCGACCAGAGGGAAAAGACCCAAAAAGGCATCTTTCCTTTTTTATTCAGACATTTCTTTGTTTAAATAGGACTTCATGGATATGAATCAGAAAGCGCAAACAGCTTGAAACAAGTAAAAAAAGCTATGATTATTTGTTTGGTACAGGATACAAGCCATAAACTAATAAACAGAATTTAAGATGGAGGACTCAAAATACACTCTGTTCAGATAAATAGCCTCATGAATTGACATTATAAAAATCCCATTTTGTAGTGGAACTTGTACTCAGATTACTACTTGCCCAATTCATGTTATATAAAAGCAATATAAAGCTCCCCTGTGCCAAGAATCTGTAGGCCGAGGAAGTAGGCTAAAGGCAATCAGTACTGCCCATTCTTGGGTTTGGGGGACAGGCACTCATACCAGCCGACAAATCATTTGGTAAATCATATGTAGCATCAAATCGTCTGGGAATCTAGGGATAATATCTGTGATCAATACAGTAACGATCTAGCATTGCATTGTTCTATAAACAATG
Source organism: Isoetes engelmannii (assembly GCA_011763485.2). Taxonomy (NCBI): domain Eukaryota; kingdom Viridiplantae; phylum Streptophyta; class Lycopodiopsida; order Isoetales; family Isoetaceae; genus Isoetes; species Isoetes engelmannii. Next base: position 24,469 of record JAANSK020288156.1, on the reverse strand, counting down.
AGCATTAAGGTTTTAGGCATGGGCTCTTGAAGTTCAGTCAATTATTGGTAAAACGTTCAAGTGAATAATAAATGAACAGTGAAACTCGCGTCTATATGCATCATGCTATTACTATAACTTGTGGCAGGTTCATGTGCAGCCAGTTACCCTTTGCATGAAGTTCTTACATCTGCGAATACTAGCCTCAAATTATTAATTCATAACAATCGAGGCCTACCACATTTTTTGATAATTTAGGTATGTATGACCACTTTTTTACATTTCAATGTAATTTGTTCGTCGAAAATACTTCGATTTCTGATACTTTTTATGCTACTTCACTCCATTGGAAGGATCCTGATCTTTATCTACTCCTGAATCTAAATTGTAATACGTCTATGCAAATTGACTGCCATCTTTTTTCATCTTTAGCACAAAAATTTATTATTAGCAAAACAATTCATTTTTGAAAGTGAAAATTACCTCTGAAATTGGAACCCACATCTATGTTCTAAATCGTTGTATCAAATAATAAAATTGCTCCTGAATGGGCAACCACATCCTTCCTCGAATTATGTTAATATAACATTCATTTTCGTGCTTCATAACTCTACTTATGCTTCTACAAAAATGTTTTGGACCTTTTATAGGCATTTTCCATATGTTGGGCAACCCTCTGATGCTTTAGCATCTTGTTCTATCTATTCCTTTTAGAGTGAAGTTGACGCACACATTTTATCCCAATCTAACCCTAACCCTAACCACTCACCATTTAACTTTACCTTGATTTGTCACTATGTGAAAGTGCTCTTATTTTTTTTCTATCTATTCCCTTTAGAGTGAAGTTTCCGCATACATTTTATCCCAATCTAACCCTAACCCTAACCACTAAGCCTCACCTTGACGTTATATCTTGACCCTAACGTTACCCTAACCCTAACAGATTTTAATAGACAACCTTTACCATTTCACATTTCTTTTGCCTTAATCTTCTACCTCTGACCATAATTTCCCTAATCCTTATCTGATCCTTAAACCCTAATTTATGAAACCTGACATGTTATTGTATCGTTTTAACATTTCTTGGCAATTACCTTATAATTTACAGTTTACTTTAGCAGAATTGCTCAAATGTATTTAAAATATATGTAGACAGGTTGGACGGCCTAGATTGCCTACAATCTCAAACCTTACTAATAATATATATATTTGGATATAGAAGGCACTTACGGCTCGGTGAAATGCAAACGTCTCTTCATTACCAGATAACAATGCTTGTATGCTATGCTGTTCTTCCATGGTTCCTGCAACTGGAGCAATGCCCCCATCAAGGAGGACGTTTTGCCTAAGTCGACTACCCTCTACCTCTGTTTCAAATTGTATGCTGCAAGAAAGCTTTCAGTTCAAGTTCCAATAAGCCATCCCATAGCTAATAAAGTTTAAAGATGCCGAAGCAACCAGACCAACATTTGATATAACAATCTATGTTTAGTCATTGCAACTATAGATTGCAAACGACTAGCACCGAGGTTAAAATGAGGTTAAAATGCTCAGTATACAGAGATAGAAGGAAAGAAAGTGAGAATGAAAGAAACTGAAGTGATTGCATCTACCTTCAAGTCTATACGACATTTCCACAAATACATTTTCAAGAAATTAGTAGACATAAAATCTAAAAGTAAGACATTGTCAATCCCTCTCCATGTCCTCCCCCTATGCATCTATTAACATCTGCCTATGTTCCTTTTTGCATGTATGGTCATATCTGAAATATAGTTATCCCCTATATTTAAAGCTTTGGTCAAGAAGTTCCCTATATCTTGAGCTGATTGGTCAAAGGTTGGTGAGAAACTATTGTACTCAAGTCCATACCTTTCCCTAGGTGTCGCAAATGCAAGATTATATGTTCTTTGTTCATCCTGTTGCAATTTTACTTCACGGAATTCTCTTCCCCATCTCCCTACTTCTCTACTTTTGACGGCGTTATTATTGGCGCCTGATTATGGGTTTGATTTCCAGAATACCAAAAATTAGTCAAATACCAAAAAATGGTATTAGACTCGTATTTTGTAAGTTGAATACCAAAAATGAGTTCCTTGTAAGTCGAATATCTAAATATCTAAATGAATATTGTGTAAGTCGAATACCTAAAAGGGAGTATGCAAGTCGAATATAAAAGATGAGTTTTTTTTTTTTTTTTTTTTTGAGTATTGTGTAAGGCAAATACCTAAATGAGTGTCTAAGTGGAATACTTAGTTAAAAGGGTAGAAAACTTGTCAAAAGTCGGGCTTAAATGTTTAGCTACTAAAAGGGCAGAAAACCCAGAAGCTCAAAATCAAACGCACTACCCATCTACTCTTAACTAACATTATCACTATAAATTTATCTATAGTGATAATTTCTATGTAATAATATATGGTTCATGTTTATCTAAACATAACCAAACCAATGATTGGATGGCCAGTGGTCCAGAATAATTATTGTACCTTCAAAATAAATGTTCTGCCTCCATGATAAACTGCCCACTTCTTTTGGATATGCCTTCTCTCATTTGCATAAATCCTTTTTACCCTTACAAAATTGAAGAAGAGAGAGGTCTTCTTGTCATAGTTACGGGAACCAAGTTTGCAACTCCGTTCCTGAGGGTCCAAAGTTCCATAAGTTCCCACTTTAGTTCTCTTGCATATACTCAAAGGATCCCTCGAATACACTTTGTTCCCCTTCCCTTTCCCGTTTCAAATTTTGGTTCCAAGTTCCCGTTCTCGTTCCGAGGCTGAGAATTTGGTACCTTTGGATGATTGCTCTGAAATCGTACCAAAAACCCCAAAAAGGAGCCAATATTTTGCTCGTACTTGTAACCTTGTGCTTGCTACCATGGTTGCCCCTTAATTGGTATCCCGCACTATTCCCTCCCTTGTACCATGTGTTTATGGGCCGTTGAGAAGGGCTTAGATTTTAGAAGCCAAATTGAGACTGCACACAGTTCGAAATTGCGGGGAAAACAAAAACAATAATAATTTTCTTGTCACGTTTCTGTTTGGAACTTGATTTGTTGCATTGAAAAGCTAGTTTCTAGGGCTTTTTGTAATAGATAAAGGCCAAGAGCAGGCCATTTCGCCTGGTTCAAACCTGGTGAGCCTGTTAGGGCGAGCCAGGTCCGAGCCAGGAGAAATGGCCTGCTCTTGGCCTTTCTCTTACATAAAGGAAGGGATGGCGATATTTGGGCACTGCAATCTCCTCCATCTTACCATTAGAAATCAGGTGACCATCTCCAAGCTCGCTGAAATTGCTAAAAACATATGAAATATTGCCATCCTTTTCTTTACGTGAGTTGCATGTCTGTAATCTCCTCACAAATGCTCTAAATGCGAAAGAAGCAAATCATTGCATGATCTAATAGGCACCTGCTGTGTAGAGCGAGCCATCAACCCCTTCTATCCGGCTACTTCCATTGTTTGTAGGTAGCTCAGAATCACACTATGAAATGCAGCTCATGATAAGCTTACCCTAAATGTGTTGATACCTTCGCGAATGTGGTTACTTAACGGAATTTTGGGGCAAACCTTTGCCCTGTAGCAACTAATATAGCTCGATCCGTTTTTTGGTTTATAGCCATCAGCATCTCTAATCCGCCTCAAACCGACCACTATGGAAATTGTCTCAATTGATTTGGAATTGGATCGGCTGAGATCTCTCCACTAAAATAAAATTCAGCCCAAAAATTGCTTAAGGGGCAGGCGCGTTCAAATGGCTGCGTAATTTTGTAACTCCGTCCAGAGGAGTCACGCGCAAAGGTAAATACCACATTCAGTGAACTTATTTTAAGCCATGGAACGCAAAGCCATAAGCTTTCTAAAGAACTTGTTTTTTTAAGAACGAGAGACAATTTATATTAACTGAGAAACTAGTACACGGACGTCAAGGTAGGTGGAGGTAGCCCCAAACCTCATCCTTGACATCCGAATGCAACTTCGAAACCAGAAACTGGTGATGAAGACGAGAGTTAATCTCCTCATAAAGGTTGGCAGCAGGAGTATGCAAACCTCTGAAGACGACATGGTACCTGCGTTTCCAAACCGCACAACAGACTAGAGCCCTGCAAATATTGAACGCCCACTTCTTGAAGCGGGGCCATCTGGCAGGGAGAATGCCGAGCAAAACTTGTTGACTTATGAGGTGGGTCCGAAAAGAGGCCTGTACAGTGGACCAAAAGTGGCTGAGGTCGCCACAAGGCACAAAACAATGCTCTATTGTTTCGAGAGCAAGTTTACAAATTGGACAAAGAGGACTAACAGCTGGTCTGAATAAGTGAACACGGGCACTAGTCCTCACTGCCCTATATGCACAATTTGCCAAAGAAGAACTGAATGTTTTGAAATAATGTTATTGTCTCACACTCTAGACCATACCGCTGCGTGCTGAGCTTCCGGAACTCTCAATCACCAGTGGAGTGGAGGAGGCAAAGGGGGCTGCGCCGTGAGAAGTCTGTAGCAAGTCTGAACAAAGTTCTTCCCCCACAAAATATCCACTACAAAACCCCAAGCACGTTCATTCTCAAGGCTGGGCCGCAAAGGGATGTTATCCGCCGCCACAATTTCCCATATACCATAATCTCGCTCAGTCAATCTAAAAGTGTTCTTGAACTCTTGCCAAGAACGGAGACGCCCATTAGAATACCACTCCTGCACCAGAGAGATACCTGCGCACTGCCATCTACACTGAGTTTTGAGATGCATGATGGAGACAAGTGGAGGCCCGTCCGGCAGGGGCACCCAAAGGAAGGGAGAGGAGGAATGGGAGGTGTTTGAAGGATGCAGAGAGGCAAATGAACTAACAGATCCCCACGCTTTAAGAAAACCGCGAAGGAAGGGGAAGCATGAGGAAATGACTTCAAAGGGTAGAACAAAGCCTAAGGTAGGACAAGGGGACGGGAGGGCTTGCCAAAAGGGCGTGAATGTTCAAGAGACGGACTATCAAGCGCATCCCAGAAGACTGTGTGCGCCCCAAAAAAAATCTCCACATGAACTTTGAGATTAGGACCTTACTGTGACATGAACTTTGAGATTAGGACCTTACTGTGAAGCGATAGGTCCATCATCCCCAAGCCACCGTCTTTCTTAGGACGTATGCACTTTTTCCAGGCCACTTTGACCACTGCTCCGGTCTCGTTGCCACCCCAGACAAAATTACGTATTATGCCCACTATCTCTTTGAACTTTGAAGCTGGAGCTAGCAACGCCGAAGCGACATAACCATGAGTGTTGTTAAGGACAGACTTAGCCACCTGTATACGCCCAGCCATTGAGAGTGAAGCACCTCTCCACCAAAGGAGATGCCTTTGAAGACCCAGGATGGTTTGGTCCCAAGCTTGGGCACTATCAACATCCACACCAAACGGCACACCCAAAAGTTTTGTGACTATATAAGGCGGAACAAGTGTCCAGGGATAGGCCTGAATACATGCCGGAGGAGGGGTGTCAGGCCCACATGACGCTACACTTTCGTCAGTTCAGCAAACAAACCGAAGCCAATGAAAAGAGATCTAGGAGTTGCTTACTCCTGTCAAGATTGGCTTCAGAAGCCTCCAAAAGTAGAAAGGTGTCATCTGCAAACTGATTACACACAATCTGTGAATCATCAGCCATACACAACCCCTGCACAACAGAGTCATCTAGAGCACAACGGAGAAGCTGCGAGAGGCCCTCAGACACAATAGTAAACAAGAACGGCGCAAGAGGGCACCCTTGCCTAATACCCCTCCCGATAGGAAAAATGTCGAAAGGTTCCCCCGGGTGCAGCAATCCTTAACTGACCTCAAAAGCTACCACAACGTTTCACAAAACAAGGGGCCGAAGTCTAGTTTGTGCATGATACGCAAGAGGAAGCTCCAAGAGACACTGTAATATGCTTTAGCAAAGTCAAGTTTTAAATACACCACCTGCTGTCCTGTGCGTCTAGCCCAGTACATGCCCTCATATGCCGTTGCAACATCGTCAAGAATGTCTCCCGGGTAAGAAACCTGAGTGTTCTTGACTGATAGTTTCCCCCAAAATCAACTTCAATTTTTCTGCATATGCCTTTGTTATAATCTTGTAGACCACTGAAAGCAAGGTGATAGGCCGTCAATCTGAGATTGACATGGGCTCCTTGACTTTCGGAATCATACACTGACTGCATTGTGTAGATACATTGCTTCATAGGCCCATATATCCCGTCGTTTCCTTTCTGGATACATGACTTCCTTCCATCTAGTATTTCAATTTGGTACCAATTCGAGCCCAAATCTAATCATCACTCCACAACTGACCCATTTCCTGATTCGATTTTTAAGATCCTCCATGTTCAAACCCCATTTGTTCAACCCAATTATCTTAATAGTGTACCATAAGCTTTCTATCAGCGCCCATTTGTGGAATGCTATGAGCATCCAATCTTGCACTTCGCACATATAATTAAAGAAATGACATGATACTTCACATTCGAAATTCCATAAGCATAACTCACCAAGTCCCGAGTGAAGAATTTTTTTTGGTATCTTTTCCAGCCTTTCCATTGCATCAAGGGTAGCCCGGGGCCCCATATTCCACAGCCAATAGCCATCTTGCAAATTCTCAATAGAACCTTAGAACCTACTCGTAATTGTTAAATCTGCTATGAAACCAGACTTGAGTAGCAAGAAAGGGAAGAAAGATAAACGTTAAATTGATCCACCATCTCGGATGAAGACCCTGCGGTCTAGGAGACGAACAAAATTACAACGAAATGAAAATAGGAGCCTATCAAAGAGCTACCTGACAAACTGAAAGCTGTATGTGAGCATCTCGTACTTGCAACAAATCTTGCAAGTATGCTGCTAGCCTGTTTGAAGGCAAATGTAACGCATTTTATACATTAGGGACTTTTCCCAAGTAAATATGAAAATGTTGTCTAACTACTTAGGAAACCAATGGAAAGTGATACGTGATCGGTGGATGTCTCCACTAGATTCGCAAGTGATGGGAGCTAACCATTAAATTCGCAAGTGATGGGAACTTCATAAGCAGCAGCTGGCAACCGATATACGAGATATAGATGTATTGTCTACAGAACCATGGGCTTAATATCCCTTGGTATATTTGCCAGTTTGCCCTCAGCATTTTTCTTTTTCGATCACTTAAATCTTGCAAACCTTTTGATTGCATCGGCATATCCTCCACAATGATTTCCCATTTAGCCGATCGTCTTAACTCCATTTCGGAAGTCCATCATTGTAGCCTATTGGTAGAGCTTTGAGCCGTACAATATAAATCGAAAGTTGGTAGATAGCTTCAACAGTTTCAGCCAATATCATAGTATATGCCTAATTCACTTATAAAAAACCACTTTTGAACTGCTTCAATATCTTTTCACCTTTTCCTTGCTACTTTGGTTCCACACTTGGCATCCATACCATCCACACAAGACCACTGATTGCGCACATCGATCAAGACCATACCCCAATCTTGGAGATGAACTATGTAACATTTTGATTGCATTCAAAATAGAGCTCTTTTGCCTCCATTTACTCTTTTTCCACAGCCAGGTTCCTTATGCTTCATGAAATATGTGGTTCAACACTTTTTCTTGTTTGCAAGGGTTGCAACATTAGCTTGCTATCTTGATGCTTATTGTCAACAGGCACATTTAACAGTGAACTTTGACAAGATGGAAATTATGGTGTTTGGAACTAAAAGCCGACACTCTTTCATGTTGCCAGGAGAAACTATGAAGTATGTCCACATAATCGTCCTTGTATTCCTTATGCTCTCGAGCTTCATGTTCCACGAGAAGGCTGTCAAATACTTCTTCAGATAAGCCTGTTTGCTCTTTATTGTAGACAACATTTTCACGTATCTACTCTGCTCTCTGTTTGTTGCTTGGTCAATTGCTTACTGTTAGTCCAGAGATTTTTAGATTGCATTCCTTATCCTCGAGCTTCTTGTTCGATGGGAAGACCTTCAGAGAGGTCTGTCAAATACATCTTCACGAGAAGACTGTCAAATACCTCTTCAGATAAACCTTAGGTAGACAACACTTTCAAGTATCTGTTTCAAATTTGCTCTGTTCTCTGTTTGTTAATCGATCAATTGCCTATTTTGTTCTTCCACAAGTGTGTGTCTTGCTTTGACCTCTTGAAGTTCCTTTTAAAAGATGAACAATTAATGAATCAGAATGAGATCCAACAAAAAGAATTCCCGATCATTCTTGCCTTCAGGAGTGAAGGCCATACCCTGCAGGGTGAAGGATCTCTTCTGGTGGTGATTGGCTGGCTGAGGTTACTTCTGGTTTGTTTCTAAATGGCATTTGAGGCTCCCTGGTGTTTGATGTCTACCGTTACCTGTTCCGGTCTTTCATTCTGACAGAAAATTCTGCTGTTGCCAAAACCTCCTTATGGCCAGATTGGCCGATCTGCACAATAATGGCTACTGCTAAGATTGCAGCCAAAATTGCCTCGGCTATTTGATCTGCCAAATATCAAATAGGTTCGGCCAATTTTGGCTAGGTCAACCCTACTCGAAGATGGCGAGCAAGAACAAGGAACTACAATCCTGTGAATGAACGTACAATTCAAAGCTTCTAACACCCCTTCTGAGGACAAACACTACGAGGGAGAACCCCTTCTACGTACCATATTTATTCTTGCAAATAAATAATGTGATGCACTTCTTAACGTTGAAACTATGGCCTACATTGAAGCTAAGGTGTAAAGGTATCCTGCAATGAACACTAAACCAAAATGTTCTTCAGATTGTGCCAAATGACTTCTGGCATGTAAACAAGCCCTTTGGCATAATCCAATGTTTATGTTAAAAGTACAGTCATTTAGGAATATAATATTCATTGAAAAGACATCACTTTGTAGCATGACACAAATGATCAACTTCAAATTCAACAAAATTTATGAGAGATGTTATATACCTTTCAAAGTCAAGTAGGGGACCCTCATCAGTTCCCAGAAAAAGCTCATCAGGTGGTGCTTCTGCTGTACATATCAGCTGACACTGATGGTTATACAACTCATCAATGAGGGTAATGAATCTTCTTGCCTGTCAAGCATTTGTCCTGATTACACATTACCACATAGAATAAAGAAACAAGGTAGTAACATGATTCAAAAACTTTATGATATTATATTCGAGCTTTCTAAATTCAATGTCTTAGTTTGTGGACTTGCAAAAGTCCAGAAGGAAGCATGAGAGACCAAAATGCATGGCTGATATCAGGATAACTTATAATCCTACGTGGCATGTACAAGGCCTAGCAATGACTAGATAAATGTTCTTCATTCTCTTGTTTTTTAGTCTGGCATTCCCGTTCTGACATGGTAGCAGAGCCTGTGGAGATGTCTACACTACGGCCTGCTATTTTGAACGCCTTTTCCGGTACTGTTGATGCTGATTTGATCAATTTGGACCAATTTATTTTGTCAATTCAGGACACATTTTGCCAAAACACTTGTTTTGTGCAGATTTGTCCATTTGGACCTTTTGACTTCCGGAGTTATCAATTTTATCGACGATGTTCTTGTGTCACTCATAACAAAATGGCAGATCTTACTTTAAATGATTGTTTTATAATTCAAGATTATTTTTGCCACTAAAGATTAGGAGAGGACTTAATCAGTGCTGGAGGCATAAGTATCTTGGATCAATTAAGACTGCAAGGAGCTACAAATGGACATTTAATGAAGTTCACAATGCCGTGGCTCAAATGAACCAGAAGTTAGAAAAAACAGAGATCCAGCTTGCTCAACTTAAGCTGGTTATGACTCAGAAAAAACAAAGAAAAATATAGGCAAAATTATAGATCAAAGGAGGACAGATCCCAAGTGACTTGTTGGCGATGCTGGCAGAAAGGTCCCTATAAGAATCACTGCCCAGATTTTAAGAGATTGTTGCAAATTCTAATTCTAATGCCTATCAATCTTCCTCTTGAGCACCAAGAGAGGCTAATGCAATTTCTGGTGTGCAGCTTTATCTTCCATGTTACTAATGAGTGTCTTGCCTATGCTGCTGCTCCAGGTCAGAACATTGTATCTTCTCCCTATATGATGGATTCTGGTGCATCTCGTCACTAAGAGGGCTTCTAAGTACCTTTCCAACTCTAAGGAAGATCATTCTGTTTTGGTGACTATATGTTTGTCAGTCACAAGCCAAGGGAGCTATACATTTCAAATCTCCAGCAGAGACTTCACATGTGTTAGTGCTCTACGACTCTGAAGGAATAGAGAAAAACGACCAGCATGAAGCCTTAGCTCTAGAGAAGAACTGACTCTAGTGATGCGTGACTATAGCACCCCCCCAAAACACCAATGACGTGCATGGCTGAAAAGCAAAACAAACTAGCAGCAATAAGATGCTAACATCCCCCCTGAAATCAAACACTGCTCATGAGATAGAGCAAACTCAACCATTTGCTCAACCACAATATAAGCCATGGCTACCATGTGACTGGCCTTGAACCAGATTTTTCTCCCCTTAAACTATTCCCTCTTTGTGTGAAAATAAATACACATTCACACCATTACCAATATGAGCCTGCAGAATTAACTCTGGAAATACATAGAAATCAGACTTCTGTAATGTAAAATCATGACGCTTAGCAGTTCCAAGTAACTTCTGTAATTCAAATTCTCTGGTCAAAATTTCTATTCTAGCTGTAATATTAGACTAGTATAATGTG
>JAANSK020288156.1:0-13689 GCA_011763485.2 Isoetes engelmannii | reverse complement strand
ATATATGTTGGATATGTTAAGTCATAACGTGTAACTTAGACTAGTATAATGTGATATATGTTGGATACGTTAAGTCATAACGTGTAACTTAACGTTTTACCCCATGGGACACTTTGTATTAGCCTATGGGTAACTTCTGTAATTCAAATTCTCTGGTCAAAATTTCTATTCTAGCTGTAATGTTAGACTAGTATAATGTGATATATGTTGGATATGTTAAGTCATAACGTGTAACTTAGACTAGTATAATGTGATATATGTTGGATACGTTAAGTCAGAACGTGTAACTTAACGTTGTACCCCATGGGACACTTTGTATTAGCCTATGGGCCGTATTTTATTTTTTTCCCTATTTGCCACTCAACATGAGAACCTGGTACATATATATATGTACCATCTTGTGAGTTAGCGTAATACACAAGTTTCTTGCTCCTTGCTTGCATCCCCTCCTCTCTCCATTCTGTTTTGTTGTTCAGATCACCTTCTCCACTCAACATTTGGTATCAGAGCGGTGTTGCCATCCTTGGGTGATTCATTCTATGCAGGAGAGGAAGTATTGGAAAGGATTTTTCTGCCTTGTGGAAAACAGAGCAAATTTCAGCCCTAACTTGTGTTTGAGCTTAGGGAGAAGCAAAATCCTAAGATGGCTTTACAGGGGAATTCGGCTTGAAAAAGGGAAGGTCCGAGATTGGCAAGATCCCAAAATGGCCTATGCCTTGCCTAAGGTTACTTGTGCCATATATGATATTATTTGCCCTGTGTTCAACCTTCCAAGTCTTTTGAGCCACACCCCCGAGCTTGTATCGTATCAATTCCTTCCCTTCTCAAGGCTGAAAGTCCTCGATCATCTACCTTGCTGGAATAACCATCTTTTCTCAAAGCTAGTCACCTGACTATCTGCTTTGAAAGGATTTCCTAGGCTGGTAATCTTACCATCTGCCTACTATGCTTTGGATCTGGTAATTGCGCTGCAGACACAATTACCTCCCTACAACTTTTCTCAACTTTTTCTCCAGAGCAACATTTGATTGAAAAGAAAATCTCTCATTAATTCAAATCAAACGAATACAATGCTCAATAAAATCTTGCAATCCTATGCACTTACAAAATCTTTAATCTACTTGTTCAGCTAATCAATATGAAACCAACCTTTTTCGTAAGCTTCTGCCTTTTCCTTGTCAAATTTGGTATGGGAACTGTCAAGTATATAGTCAGCAAAATGAACATGGGCAATCTGTGCAATTGGTCGTGTTTTTGCTCAGATGTCATCTTTTTTATGCTCAGGTTCCATTTTGGTTTTGGTTGCGGCTGATGGTCTTGGGCATTGGTCCTTATAGTGATGTCCTCCGCATATGTAACATCCTCCAGGAGGTGCTCTAGCCGTTTCTCTGGCTATTACCCATTCACCAATATGTCCCTTATTGTCATTTCTTTCATTTGTATATTCTATGCCTATTATTCTCTCTCTCGCCTGTTCTGGCATTATCTGGTTTGTATATTTTTTAAGGGATATCCTTCCCATATATCATACTTTACTATACTAGGATTGTGCTTCATTTCTGCTGCTTCAGCCCTTCTCACCGCTCCATCAATATTTGATGGTTCCGCAAAACACAATTCTGCATATAATGGATCTCTCAACCCGGCCATAAATTTTTGCCTAATCTCACTTTCTGCTAGTCCTCCGGGTTGCAATTCTCCCATTTGCACTGCTAAGTATTCGAACTTAGAGTAGAAATGGTGCACGGATTCGTGTTCCCCTTGCTTAAAGTGATCCCACTGCCTTTTAAGTCAGGATAATAATTTGCATGTATGTTATGAGACTCAAATGCTTTTCTAACTGCCTAGGTTTTTATCTTGGGCGATAACTTCTTCCGGCCTTGCCACCATATTCTGGCCACATCACTTAGATACTTATCCATTGCTTGTAATTCCTGCTCCTCAGTAGCGTTAACTCGTTCAAAAAAACTTTCCCAACTTGCCAGGAATGGCTTCATTTGTCTCCTGCATATGTAGGCATTCCCTCTACTTTCTCCAACCATTTACCGGTGCTAGTTAGAGGAGGTGGAGAAGTAGGTGGTGGAGGAATAACTGATGGTGGATTTGCAGGCAAGGGAGGCTGCTGATATATGTCTAGCAGATGTCCGTACAATATCCATACAATATTGCAATATATTCTAGCTTCCTTTGATTCTCAGCAAAACCAGCTGACACGGGTATTCCAATTTGAATGGCGAACTGGGCAGCGACATTCATGGACATTCATGGCTTGATTATACTGGCCTACAGGAATGTTAAATATGTTTTGGGCCATTGCACAGGATTTTAGAAAGGCTTGGCTCTGATACCAATTGATCCAAACTGATGCCACAAACACGTGATCCGAGTAATAAACTCCAATCCGACCCTTCCACTTCTAGAAAAAAAATCTTGCAAGAATGAATGAATCTCTGCAGAGATTCCTCGAGCTATTTACATTCTAGACCCGTTCTAGACACGCAACGCATTCTAGACCCGTTCTAGACCAATTCTTGCAACAAATGCAAGAAAAATCGATGCCAATTTCTCTGATCAGACCCGATACCACGTTCTGATCCCACCTGCTATGCTCCTGCACTCATCTCATCCTGCATTCCTGGCTCTGATGCCATGAAGAAACCCTGTGTGCATATGCTAGAATGAAAGAGAGATACACGAGATAGCTAGACTATGAGTAAACTGGATAGTAAACTATAAAGCATGACTATGGCTTTATAGAAGAGCCATGTCAGCAACATACGTGGCATGCCTAGTCATCTAAGAGTAGTGACATGTCACATGTCATATCCTTAATAGAGATCCCATGCACAGTTCTACGCTGACACACAGACACATACTGACACATACATATCTCTAATAAGATGACACGTGTTCTAAATAGTCATATGTTTCATTTATGCTAACAAGTTCTTCATAAATACCACGTGATGATGCCACATCATTAATATTAGTTATATATAAGCCAGTACATTACAATGTATTATTACCTAAGTTCTTCATAAATACTAGTTATATATAAGCCAGTACATTACAATGTATTATTACCTAAGTTCTTCATAAATACCACGTTGGCGCTTTCCTATTCTTCCCAAACCCCTAAATTCGTTTAATAAAACACCTAAAGGCTGGTCGAATGAGATAAACAGCATAATAGGGAGCAAATAGGGCTGCCCCTTGTCCCCTATGTTCTTTGGCTCATAAGTTGATCAGATGGAAAGCTTTGTAGTAACACTTGGATGTGAAGGATCTGCTTTAGCTGAAGGAATGCATATCCATCCTTCTTTATGCGATGCCGTGGTACTTATATCTTCCTCCCTTGAAGACCTTCAACATCATTTATTGGAACTTGAGAAATCCTGCGCAGAAAGAGAGCTTAAAATGAACTTGGATAAACAAAGGTGATAGTGTTCACCCATCACGAACTTCCATTGGATAAACAAAGGTGATAGTGTTCACCCATCACGAGCTTTCGTGTATTGTAGCGCCTTACATTCGTGGATCAGCAGCCAGTGGCCCATCTTTAGGATGAAAGATTTCAAATCGGTTAGACTAGTCGCTTTATACAAACCTGTGCTATATGGACATGACAGCCAAAAAATTGGCGCAAATAGTGAAGCTTCAAATGTATTTCTTGTCAAAATGATTATGAGCACAGCAATGGTCTTTCATGCAATCATTTTGTGCAAAATTTGCAGCGACTCTTTTGCAACTCGATGCAATGTCTTTTATATGTACAAATTCCATCAACTTGGATTCTGCAGCAAGGTAAAAGTACATTCCAAGCTTGCCTTTAAGTCTTCAAAATGGTTGGCTGAGAAGGGCGTGAAAGAATTGTAATTCAAACAGGCATATCTCAGTGGGCTGCCTGCCTCTACGGTAAATACTTCGTTGAGCTTCCCATTACGATGCAATTCTGCAGAGATCACTGATGGTCCCATCCAGGATATCTAACCATTCACTTCGTACACAAAGTGAGACCTGCAATTGGTCAGCTCAGGGTCCCATCCCATCAGCTTGAGAATGAGGCTGGTTGTGCAAAAGCAGGCAGCAAAGAAAAGACATAAACAGTCCTCTACAAGAGGAACAAGACAGACATCACTTCATACTCTGAACCAACGGCTACAGAAGTTTTTCTACTTTTCAATGTTTCAGTTTGTTTTTTTAGTTTTTATGCACATATCTAAGAGGCTAGAATGCGCCCCTAGGTGTATATGATCTGATATAAGAATTAGTCACCCAAATGATCTCCCAGAAATGAAAAAACAGTCTTTCTTTCTGAACTCATATTGATCGTGAGCATCTTCTGTGATCAATAAATTATCACCATTAAGTATAAGTGAAAATGTGAATGCAGAATGAAATGAAGATGAGAAGAACAAATAAAACATCTAAACACAGTGGAGAATAGATGGACTAAAGTAAATGAAAAACAAGTATGACTACAAGTAGCCACATGAAGGCTGCGTACCTGCTATGAAACTAAAAAAGATAAGCTAGAAAAGAGACACGCAACAATAGACAAGGAAAAAGGTGAAGGAAGGAGGATGTCTTCATCTGTACATCATAAAGGGGAAAATTTTGACTTATAAGGTCATGTACATAAGGAATGCCTATGTTATGTCAACTCACATTTACTTTTAATCCCATTCTCGTAAGAAAACCCAAACTCGAAACCCAAACAAGAAATAAATTGGACATGAAGTAAATTGGATGCATACCTTATCACGTACTTTCATGCTCATAACTGGTATATCTGTGATGAATATAGTATGAAACTGTCGTGCAAGTGCAATATAGTCAGCAGCCCCAACCTGGCCAATGGCACAAAAAAGGATGTAACCACAAAGCATATTCACAACAAACTTTCTGCAAGGACAGCAGACCAAAATACTACTGCCATTAGTGCTCCTTGAGCTATTTAGACATTGCATATGTTGACGCGGTGCAGAAAAGTTTGAGTTTATATCTAGAATGCCTGCTCATCAAAAAGAAAGTGAAGTACTTGAACTCAAAAATTTTCAAGAACGTAATCTGCTTCTCTCAAATCTCAAAAATTCTATCGAGCAAATGCGCAAGGGATCCAGAAATGCAAGCAAGCCTGTGATTTTAATTAGTTAACTTGGGCAAGAAAGGCCGACTCTGCTACATTGCTGATGCCTCACGTCAAATAAAGGTTACGGCTCCAAGAGATTTAGACCCCGAATAGCAGGCAGCCAGGGTGAGGAAACAAGGTGAAGACTAGCCAAATTGATAGAAAATGAATCACAAGGAAAATGTAAGGCATGAGGTATGTAGACTTTGGATGAAAACATGGTGATAGATGAAGATACCATGTAGGATAGAAGCGTCCAAGCTAGAACTCTAGATAATGAAAACAACAACTAAGCTAGATGGAAGGTTATTATAGCTTATATAGCCATGTCAGCAACAGGCGTGCAATGCCAGATCAGCAGTGTGAGATCTTCATAGCAGTAAACTGTGGCTGTAAGTGGTTTACTGAAACCATCTGCTGCTTGTTCATCAGTGGGACAGAAAAATACAATAGAACCATTATCTAGCTGTTCACATATAAAGCAGACCTTGATGTCAACATGCTTACTTAAATGATACCACTTAGAGCCTTTAGCATGGCATATGGCTCCATTATTATCACATTAAAGATCAGCTATCTAACTATTATAGTTAGAAACTGACATAACCCTAACCTATGACATGGCATACACATGCCACCTACATATGACATCGCCCAACTATGCCATGTCACCATACTACTATATAGCTAGGCTTGTTGTCTCTTTTACTCACTTCAATAGAGCGTCTATCTACCTATCTATCTCTCTCTTCTTGTTTCACTTTCAGAAATTCCCATATCTTACCTAGATGCACTAACCAAATCATTTCTTGCACTGCGCTTTAAGCTCAGGTTTTGTAGTGCTAATGCTGACTGTGAACTGCTTTTTGGAATCCATGTGATAGTACTGTCACTAATAGCCATGTCTGATCAGAGAGAAAAGTCAAAGTAGGAACACCATCTGAGCTGTAATAGCTTCCATGTGAGTACCCTTCAAATAATGGAGAACCCTTTTGGCTGCCTGTCAATAAGGCTGCTTTAATGCTGCATGAACCTGGTCAAAACACCTACTGCATAAGCCAGATCCGACGAGTAATATCAATATATTGACCAGCTGTCTATAGAACGTAGGGTCTATATCTTCTTAAGTGACATGAAGAGTTAATAATTGGCCGGGCTCACAAGGAGTAAGAATTGGCTTACAGTCTGTGATATGGAACATTGATCTGGTGGTGCTTGGGAGAGCGGCTATGGGAGCAAGAGAAAGAGAAAGAAAGCCATTACCTAAGCCTAATCATGGAGTAAATTAGCTAACTTATCCAAGGATAAGATAAGGACTATCTGAGACCATTGAAAATAAAAGGACAGCGGGACGCTTACAAAGGTTAAGGCCTTTATTTTAGTATATATAGATTATTGAAGGCATCGGATTGAGCACCACTATATCAGAGTTCCCTCCATATCAGACTTCCCATGTATGACTCTTTTGCAACGGATTATACTCTGCATGCATTGCTTGCTTCCATTTGGGCATTTCAGTGGC
The DNA here is from genome assembly GCA_011763485.2 of Isoetes engelmannii. Classification (NCBI taxonomy): domain Eukaryota; kingdom Viridiplantae; phylum Streptophyta; class Lycopodiopsida; order Isoetales; family Isoetaceae; genus Isoetes; species Isoetes engelmannii. The sequence continues at coordinate 7,036 of JAANSK020288156.1, read as the reverse complement.
TTCTTCAAAGCATTGCAGATCATGTGTGTTTATTATTTCAGCCATAAGTGCAAAATTGCATTGCTCTTTTGCTCATGCTGATTTACAGCGAGTAAGGCCCTGTGTTTTCAGCACAACAGAACTTGTATCAGCTTTCGCCTTAAGCAAAATGAAAAACTCCTCTCTATGTTCATCCTTGAAATATTTTACACCACCTACTTTAGAAGAATTATCTGATTCAGCAGGTATAGCAGTGGATTTAACTTGTTCTCCCTGTTTAGAACTCTCTGCATGAGCATCTTCACTACTAATTTCATCAAAAAACGATGGAAATGTATCTCCATACTTCTCTGTTTCTGGACACTGCTGCACTAGTCGGACCTGCAATGCTTTCATCAAAGAACGCATCTCGAGAAATTATAACCCTATTGTTAACAGGATCCCATGTCCTATACGCCTCTGCATTATCTGCATAGCCAACAAACAAGCCAGGAATTACCTTTATTTCCAACTTCCTTACGTGTCCCTGTATTTTAACATAAGCTTTGCATCCACAGACTTTTAAATGCGTTGCACTTGGTCTTTGTCCACAAAGACCTATTCTTTTGTTCAGAACCTCCATTTTGAGATGGTACGATAAGATCTCTTTGAATTTGAGTATGACAATAATCTTCAAACTTATCATTGATATATTCAGTGCCACTATCTGTATGAAGTGCTTTGAGAGGCCTGCCCAACTGCTTTTCAACAAGCACATGAAACTGCCGTTGGGATACAGTGACAAAAGACCAAATTTTTTGTTATGAATAAAAAAACCCAAGTAAATGTGTGCAGTTATCAACCAAAACCAGGAAATATTTTGTTCCGGAACTAATTCCAAAGGAAAATTAGCTCCATAAGTGGCACGTGCTGGATACGGTGCTTGCCCTTTGTTTCCCTTTGTGACAGGCATCGCACTCCAAAATATGAGACTGAAGGGAAAGTAAACCAATCTACCATCTTGAATCTACACAAGTTCCCCAAAGCTCGACCATCAAGGTAACCAAATCTTGCATGCAAAAGATGCTCTTGAGTTAATTTTGCTCCCATAAAACTAGATTCAGTGAGAACATCTCTTGGATCTTCCTCAACAGTATATATTCCTGCTTTATTCATATAGCCAGTGCTAATTTATATGGCCAGTGCTAAGAATCTTCAACTATTCAGGTGGTTTTAAGATACATCTTTTCATTTCCAAAAATTACATGTTTGTATACCACTCTGATACCACGTAGACTTTGGATGAATAAATGATAATAGAAGAAAGATACAATGCATGATAGAAGGTCTACGCTAGAGCTCTAGCTAATCAGAAACAATAACGAAGCTAGATGGAGCGTAACTATGACTTATATAGCCATGTCAGCAACAGGAATAAAATGCCAGGTCAGGAATGTGACATCATTACGACGCATGCAATTATGCTAACAAGCTATATAGCTGTGCACAGATGCACCACTAACTCCTGTCCCCCATTAAGTTTAACCACTACACTACACTTAAAACATAATTAATGCTGATTGTGCATTAGCATTGTCCAGTCAACTTTATAAGTGTCAATATCCCCCCATCATGTCTGCCATGTCATCACTATGACTTAATCAATCCAGAACTGGCAGAACCAGCAAGCATTGACAGCCGCCACTGGTTCTCCTTAAAAATCCGGAAATCCTTAAACAATTGAGCAAATAAGTTTGGAGTGGTTTTATGTCAACAACCAACTCAAGACAGAACAAGACAACAACCTGAACCAATGTCAGAAAGTTCTTTTTAGAGCTTTTATGTATGTTGACTGGCCGACCTAGAGAGACTGCAAAATGTAACTGCCACTTCTTATACTTATCTACTGACATAAAGAAATATATCAAGATAGAAAAAATTAACACGACAAGCTGTCAAGAGAAACAATAAACACTAACTGGCTGGTCACATAGTTGGTCAAAAGAGAACTTTGCTATGCGATTACAACTTTCTGGAATAAACAGGGACCTGCACAAACCATAAAAATATTGTTCCATATCATTTATTCAGTCCACAGCATTTAATATTAACTAAAATAGACCAAAAAAACGAAACATAATGTTGTTTAGTCACTTTGAGATAGGTTGTGATATCGGCTTTTGATCCCTTCCTGACATGCCTCCTTTTTAGAAATTATTGCTTGTTCTTTTGTGCTACTTAGCAATGCCACCCCCCTTGGATTAGGGCACTTCTACACGGTCTTTCTACTCCAGCTCTTCCTTGACTGTGCCGAACGAAGTTATTTCTACTTCTCTAAGACCTTTAGGACTCTTGCTCTAATTTTTATTCAAGGATGTCCCTTCGTATTTGAGAGACTTTGTGGATGAACAGGGCACATATTTCTGATCATAATACACCATAAGCTACTGGACAATTGTTGGATTCCTGAAAAGGCAGCGACATCTTCCTCTTGTGATGCAATAAACATGGAAGCTGAAAAAAACAATTTTCCACTAAAAGCAGATAGAAGTAATCTTTGATGAAAGTGCAGCAGATCCTATCACAACTAGTCAAAGGAGGAATCCCAAATAAGCCTAAAACAAGACAGCAAATGAAGGGTGAAGCTCCAGCTGACTGCAGATAATAATCAGAAAGAGAAATCACTGCCATTAAGATTATATAGAAATATAGAAATAGAGCTATACAGGCATAAAGCCAATCTAGTGGCAACAGGAAGGAGGGAAGTGATTATTGCAGAAAGCTTTAATCCAATGGCAAGGATGCAAACAATTTGGATGGTTATTTCATTTCTTCCAAAGCTCGAAGGTGTTAGATAGTGGGGGAGAGGAGAAGAGACATCAGATTTAGCGCACCCACCAAAAGATATATTTATTCAAACCGTCCAAAACCAAATACATCTCTACAGGTCCTTATTTAAAAAATTTATCAAGCCACCATACATCAGCACCTACAATTAACTTGACTATAGGCTTTAACTTTACCCTATGTACATCTATAAAAGGTATTCTGCACATTAACTAAAATGTCTAACAGAATGGAGGTTACGTCAATTGAGCATGAAGAATGCATTTCTTATTGGAGGTTTTCTCAAAGAAGTTTACAAGGCACAGTCACAATGATATGCGTAAGTCCCCCACGTATAATAATTTCAGCATAAAGCCTTTCCTTTGTCATTGTTCTTTGCATTTTTCGGATAGATTATGGAAAGCTGCAGAACAAAGCCTCAAGCATTGAATGAGATACAAATGAAGCCTTGCTTTCTATGTACCAAGCTCTCTAAGACCTTCCAAATGGGATTGCAAGCATCGCTATAGAGTGAGTCCATGGAATAATCGAACTCAAAATGATAGTCAAGTATCCCATTTGGCATTCTTTCTAGCGGACAGTAATCACCAAAGGGGATTGGTCCACTTTAACAGGTTTGGCATCAATGTAAGAGGTGTCCACTTGAACAATGAAATCAGTGACACTCTGACCACCTTGGTGCAGGAAACATGTGTATTTTGCAGAATCTGGCAACTTCTGGAGCCAAATATAGATGATCAAGCCATGAATCTAAAAGTGTTAAAAGGTAGTACCTATACTCGGTTATTGAAAGCATTTTCTTTTATATCAGGCCGTACTGTTTTGCTAGAATTTTAGAATCCTGATAATTGGATCAGACCTAGCATCATTAAGCAACCCTATATACGGATGAGGCTCCCTCAGATATTTCTTGATCTGTATATTAGGTGGAAAACAACATGCTGCAGTATACACTATAAAGCAATTATTGAAGAGGCAAAGGCAAGAAATGGTAAAGTATTTTGCTATTTTATCTATTTCCAGAAAGCCTTTGATACATTCCTCGGACAAGGCTGTCTCGAAGTGTCAAAAGTCTTAGACCGTTCTCAGAGTTGATATAGACAATGCTCTATATGAGACTATTGAGAAAAATGACGGGCAGTGGTCGAAAGTGCACAGCACCATTGATGTCGAAAAGGGGTGTCTCCTCTCCCCTACACTATTTGGCCTTTACAATGATTTCGGACTTTGTACAGCTCAGACTTTAGGTCCTTGTTCGCTCAAGGATGCATCCCAAATTTGCTTTAAGCAGGTGATGTGGTCCTGATTTTATCCTCTTCCCAAGGACTTTAGAAACAATTAGTAGCATTAAAGGCTTTGCTAAAGGAAGAAAGCTGCACATAAACCTGCAAAAGACCAGGGTGATGGGTCTGCACGCTGGAAAGGAAAACTCCTTTTCTTTCAATAACCTGTGGAAATTGTATCTGCATACACATACTCGGAAGTGAAGTTTCCAGGCCCTTCTTTAGATTGAAGAATGCTGGCCATGCTAAAGGTTAGGCATGTTGCTCAGTAAGACTGCGATCAACTGCATTAGCAAGACAAAAATCCTTTTATTTGACATGCTGGGTGAAACCAGCAATTTTATATGGATCAGAAATTTGGGGAGTTAATTTACGGGCTAACGCTAACAAATGGCTTCAAACCTCTTCTTTCTAGAATGATCAGGAGTAAAGTATTGGCGGCTCGTGATATTGAATTTGATCCTAAACCCCGCAGTTTGAAATAGCCTTTCAAGTACTGTCATATTTACATCAGCCTTTTAGAGTTAATTTAGGGACGCGGATTGTAGGGTTACATGCTCTCTTTTCTATAGGTTCTGGCAAGAATTGCTGTCAAGCGAATTATTCCAATTGATCAACTGGCTACCAACAGGCCATCTTCAACTACATTGATTATTCTAAGTTGTTTTAGGCATAGGAAAGAGAGCATATCCTCCTTGCTTTTGAGTTCGATTTAATACTTGACCAACCTCAAATGCTGATGTGATCACAAAGCCTCAGGTAGGTAAGAGCCTAGATTATAAGCATACATTCCATATAAATTGACATGCGCATCCATAAAACTACTCCTCAATCCTAACTCGCTCAAGCGGTTTCCAAAACCATGCAGTATTGATGATCCATTGGGTACGGGAATCAAGAATCTTAACCTTCCAAACATAACAGGTAATGTTTGTGAAGAAATAATTTGACCAGACAAGCTTGTCAATTGATGCCATTTTTTGTTGAGCTCTGCCTGTGTGGAGCTATTTATTGGCCATAAATAATGTGTTTCTTCCCTCTGAAAAGTTTTGAAGGAGATGAGATGAATATGCAAACAATCTCGAACATTATATAAAAAGTCAGCTACAACACCTTATTGAAACTGGTGGACATGATCCTCCTATAATCAATTTCTGTTCCCACCAGTATAGGAAGGCAATGCTGCTCCAGTTTTGCAATAAAGTTCATGAACAATTCCCTTTGAAATCCATCCTGTTGCATTGAGAATAAGCATTACAAATCCTAGGCTGTATGACCAATAATCAGGTCTCATCATCCAGCATTTACCTTATTCAGCTCGGAAGGGTGACGATTGCTTGTTGCAACTACCACACATCCTTGTTCTATTAGCCTTTCCAAAACCCCCGCAAGAACAACAGCCGTGAAGACGTCAACCACCTAAAAAGTATCTTATGAGCTTAACGCTTCAATACGTTATCAAAGACACTTCTCGATTCTTATTATAACCTAATAATTCCATGGACAACAGATCTACATACAAGACATTTATTCAGGGCCGTGAGACACCAGAGAAGGCTCCTTCTTGCATGTCAACATCAATGTAATCTGAGTTTTGAGGGGGGAAGTAGCAGGCAGCAACATATATGCAATTTACTGGGATGTCCACAGGAACCTTGCTGCTTCATCTTTTTTTCACTGTGGGAATGATTCTAGATAATTCTGACTTGAAAAGAACTGCTACGCCTCCTGATCCCCATTTACTTTTCTTCTTGCTTCTTTAGGCCGAGTCCCGAGAGTAAGTTGAAAATTCTAGGAGACCAGTTTCTATTGTTTCCGTGTTTCTGACAAAAAGATAACATCTCTATCCATAAGATCACCTAGATCTGATCCTAGGGTTCTATTACAGTTCCATGTTGCCATAACCAGGGCTTTTATGGTCTCAAAGACCCTTGATTCCTATTTGTGGACCTCGTCGTGGATGATGACTCGGCCATCTCTATAGACATCCCATTTAGTGGACCTTTCCGAGCCTCTGTGACCTCTTGCAAGCATCTCTTTTTGTGCTCAACCTGCATAGGAGCAAGGTCTTCATCCATGAAGATCTTGGGAAGTGTTACAAGTTTTCTCCCTTGAGGGTATTCAACCATTTCAAGTCCTAGGACAACATTTTGTGTCTTCCAAGATCTTCTTCTTTCTTCCTCTAATGTGGCACTGATTGTCTCTTTTGCTAACCCATCAAAAGTTTCTTCACTATGAGAGTGGAGCTCCAATTCGACCTGTTTCAATCCTCCAACTAAAGGCAACTTCTGTATTACTGCAATTTCAAATCAAATATTCTCCTATTCATAGAAGTTAGCCTGTTTAGATTCTTGTTTCATGACTTCAGTTACTCTATCAGGCTTGCTACTTATATCAAAGTTACGTGCCTTGTTGAAGAAGTAAAATATTTGCATCTCAAAGAACTTCACATGTTTCTGCATTTAGCTCCATTCTCCTGCCGAGAGTGTCCATTCTGGTCCTGTAAAAGGGCTATAATTGGCCTTTTTCCAATTCTGGAGCCGCCAAATAAGATTTGAAAGGAGGCATAACAATCAGGACAGTTATTGGGTGTCAACAATGTTAGACTGATGCTCATGTGTTAGGACGACATCACACTGCTGATCTGGCCATCGTTATATTGGTCACCTTAATATAAGCCTTAGTCATGCGTGCATTAGTTCATTCATTTCTCCTAGAGCTTGTACCTATTCCTAGATGCTCGTTCTTGTATCTCCTTTCAGCCAATATACATTACATGCCTTCATGGTATTAAAGCCGTTTTGGCTGAAAGATATGTTCTAATAGATCTTTCTAATGATCAAGCTTCTGGTTTTAGAAATTGCAAGCTAAGGAGTTTGGGATGTAGTAGCTGGTGAAGACCAAAATGAAGATGACAAATGGGAGGAGTTAAACAAAAAGGCCCTGCT
>JAANSK020288145.1:0-10627 GCA_011763485.2 Isoetes engelmannii | reverse complement strand
TGGTTTATGTGGTCTTGACCTCTTCTTTTGCGGTGCAACAATGGACTCAACTTCTGGATTGACATGTAGAACTACCTCTAAACTAGGGCCTCCTGCCTCTTGTGGATGGGCCACTGCCTCTAGCTTAGGTGCTTCTACCTCTTCTGGATACATGGTGGTTCTATATGAAGGAGGAACTGTCTAACTAGCAATAACACTGAACTCCAACAGTAGCCAAGCAGCAACAATACCTAAAGGCCTGGGAACAAAAACAGAACCCCAACATTAGTGATTGCCGATGTCGAAACCATAAATTAAACCACTTTCTGTACTGAATAAAGGAACTCTACAAGTTCAAGCTAGCCACTCGATGTCGAAACCATAAACTAAAGCACTTTCTCTACTGAACAAAGGAACTCTACAAGATGCAAGCTAGCCACTAGGTTTCAAGTTACACGATTGACGGCAAACTTAGTTATCCACTAGTCTTCAGGTCAAACGAGTGATGGTAAACTTAGACCTCAAAGTTCTCCTTTAATAGGACAGTTTGTGATCTGAAAACTCCATGCAAAAGCTCTCTTAGATGTTGACAAAGTCAACACAGATGCACTTGACCGGGGCCATGCTTTTTAAAAGACATGCCCAAAGAGAATACTTAATAAAATATACGCAAATCCCAGTGAGAGTGCCGGACTTTTGTCAACCGCACCATCAGGACTAGGGTATATTCTACTAATATATCCTCCTGGCCTTCGCCGAGTGTCCACTGCCCACCTTTCAACACAGTGTGACCGAAGTCAACAGCGACATTGGCAAGGCAAGACCCGTACAACTCGAAGAAACGCAGACCCTACCTATCTTCGGCATTGGCAATGACGCCCACCGTCGGCATGGCACGTTTAAACCGTCGCACACCTCGGCGAGAGAAACGTCCTCAGCCTCAGAATCGCCAAAACAACTATTTACACTAAATCTCTCTTGGTTCAGCTCCCTATTGATATACAGTTGTCCATAAAGAGAAGGGCAAAAAAAGTTCTTTTTTTCTTGATTTCTTTCAGTTTCATGTAAAAAATAGTCTGGCTTCATCCATAGACAAAGGCGCTCGCCATGGTCACACCCCTCGATGGAGGGGGCGACAGGCCAAGAGCCTAACTATGGAGTCAGCCAAGACTCTAAAAGAAGCCAAAAAAAAAAAAAAAAAACAGCTAGACTTTTCGTCTTCTAACAAAACTGCACAAAAAAGTTTTTCTTTTAATTTCTTGTATGTTATTATCATTTTGTTTTCATTTTCTTTCAGTTTCATTCATCTAGAAAAATAGCCTGGCCTCACCCATAGACCAAGGCGCTCGCCATTGTCACACCCCATCGATGGAGGGGGGCAACAGGCCAAGAGCCTGACTACGAACTCGACCTAGACTCTAAAAGAAACAAAAAACCACATTAGGAAGGCAAGAACCCTAAAAAACCAAAAAAGAAAACCCTAAAGACTGGACAGAACTAAAAACATGCACAGAACAAGAGGGCGCTTGGAAACTCACCGATTCAAAGCGCAAACTGAAATTTTTTGCCCTAAAAATATATATAAAAAACTCATAAGCGAAAGAACGGGTTCGCTTACGCGAAATTTTTTTTGCGTAAGCGGACTGTTAGCTTCGCTTACGAGAAAGTTTTTTCGCGCGCCGCGGCTTTTATTCCACCCTCCAAACTTCGTATAAGTGGAATAACTACTACGCTTACGCGTAGCAGCATAAGCGTAAGAGAAATCAACATTTCGCTTACGCGAAATGCTTTTTGGCATTTTCGCTTACTCGAAAATATTTTCGCGTAAGGGAAGTCGAGACTTCGCTTACGCGAACATTTTTTTTTTCGGCCGGCGAGCATAAAATACTTTTTATACATATTAAACAAGTAAAATACGTATGTTTAGACTTTATATGTCTGGAACGTAGCAGTTGTACGTACGGAACCTATCCCTGATGCGACGTGTCTCTAACCACGTCTAGGTGACGTTTGCGCGACGTGGCCAGACGTCGCACAGACGCCGCTAAATGTTCAATCTCTTGTAGTGCGCTTGCTTGCTATGTTACATTGAGTGACATGTGACTAGCAAGCTTGCTTAAACTGAGTGAAACTTTAACTAGCTTGCTAGCTTAATATGAGCAAAATGTGGTCTAGCTTGCTAGCTTACAGTATGTCGATTGGGTCTTGCTTGCTAGCTTAAAGACAATCAAGTGTGTCGTGCTTGCTAGCTCAAAACTCTCAAAATAGCTCGAATTGGTCAAATTAATGAATTTGTGCTTTTATGGTAGTAGCCACCACCTTCGATCTTCCGGAACAACAGTGCAGCTTTCATATCTGCGAACCGGTAGCAACTGCATCTTCGATCATCCAGAACAAGAGCAAAGGTTTCGCGCAGTTAAACAAACTTCGTTATAGATACAGCTCGAGATGTTCGGGTAAGTTAATTTACATGCTTGTTTATCAGGCCCCGATTGCTTGGATCTCATTTTAACATATGTCTATCCAGCTTCTACCATTATTGGAGGGTGTGGTGGTCATTCACTGCATTCGGCACTTCGAAGAATGATTTGGCTCCACCATAAGGATAGGTTGGACATCATAAGGATAGGTTGGATAGTTTGAGGCACATAGCGATATGTTGCTGAAGTTCCAGATGGTGGGGACTATCACATTCAGAGAGGCAATCACATGTGGTTTGCAATGGTCTAAGTATGCTGCCCTCCGTGCTCATCAGAAAGCAGATAGGATGTGCAGGCAATAATGTGACCATGGATAATGTAGCATAGCGGTTCTTCGCAATTCAATTCGGTGCAGTTTTCACACGTAGGCAGCACTATTATCGCTATATATTGTATCTCTCTGCATGCGCTTTAGTCAAGTGAAACCGCAAGGCAACTGTTTAATAAGAAAAGGGCCACATTGCATGGCATTCAAAGAGATGCAATGCACAACAATAGGTGCAATAAACGGGGGGGGGGGGGGGGGGGTGGGGAGTCTGTGGAATGGCGGCCAGTCAACAAGAGTCCTACTACCCAGACCGGCCTTTGGAGTTTTTCGACTGGCTTAGGCGCTTAACCGGGCATTCACGAACCATGTGACCATCTCCTCCGCAAATAGAGGCACATATTAGCCTCTCTCCGACGTTGTTTCTCAGCAGCAGACAGAGGTCCTCGAACCGCACGATCAATTTGCATAGGAACTGGACCATTTGCTTTCGGAGGTGTGGGCGGTTCAGGAGCTGTAGTGATTACTGGAATGTGCCAATTTAGAGAAATATGTTGATTCCGTCTTTCTTGCCTACGCTCGAAAAGACGGTTATCACATCGAACTGTAAACTTGATAGCTTCCCCCAAGGTCCTGAGGTCCTCCATGGTCAGCAGCATATCCTCAACATCTTCCCGTAAGCCCCATTCGAAAACAATCTCGAATGGCAACATCATTCCACACAGTATCAAAAGCAATTTGATGGAATTCCGATGCATATATTGAAGCTGGACGTGAGGCTTGCCTGAGATTACTTCGTAAGTGTTGTCTGCTGACGATCTGTATCCCCAAAACATGCCTTGAGCTCACTAGTGAAAGCAGCGAAATATTGCAACTCTGGAGCTCCTTTCTCCAACAGAGGGGCAAACCAACAGAGAGCCGATCCGGTGACAAGAGAACCGACTAGTCGAACTTGCTTCTGATCTGTGGAGTACCTCTGCGGATGAAGCTGAATTACGAGCTGGATCTGGTTCAAAAATCGCAGAAGCCTGGACCAAGTGTCGTCAAACTTCTCTAGCAAACTAATCTTAGGTTCTGATGGCCTTTATCCCGAGCTAGGGGCAGACTCATGAGAGCTACCCATTCCCTAAGCTCCTTGTTATCTAGCTGCAATTGCTGACATACTTGAGCAAGCTGTTGTAGCTGCTATGCTAGGGATGAAATTTTCTCCCATAGGGAAAGAGAATACCAAGCACAGATCAAGAAATGCTTAGTAGAATCGCTCGGCGATCCTGGTGAGCAGAGCAGAGCAATTATTTATTATTTATTTATTTTTTTCTTTTTTTTTCAAACCAAAAACTGCTTAAAAGTATCGCGATCACGATCCTAATGAGCAAAGCAATGCAAAAGATCCCTCAACAAAACATTCTTGACAGGATCGTCACTGCGATCCTGATGAGCAAAACAATGCAAAATAAGATACATACTTGGTGCGAGCAAGCGCAGATGCGATCTTCCAAAGCTGACCCACTAATAACCTCCGCGCAGACAAGAACCGGTAAGGGGATTCCGGTTCAAACTGTCACGAACCTACTAGAAATACATGAAAACTACGTATAAAATACATAAGATGTATACACAAGATCGGCAAAAGAATTCTGTTATACGATGAGAAATCAATGATACAATGGCCCGAAGACGATCAGGAATAGAAGACAGGAGATAGGCATTTAGAAGGCTCAAGACTGGCTTGAACCGGAATGGCTCGAGAAGAGTGAGGCTCCACTATATATATCTGCACCAGTGGTCAGGATCACGCCATTGCAGGGGGCGAGATTGCACCTGGTGTCATCTATGCATGCCACCCATGCGACGACCATATTTATACATGCTCGTACAATACTTGTATGGTCGTCACAGTTGGTGCCCATAGACCGGACTAGCCTCGTCATATTCTTGTGCAGTTTCGTACATTACAGGACTGCTTATATATACTGCAACATGGGAGTGTACAAGGCTGGCACAACCATCATTCAAGATCATTGGCCCCAGAATCCTTGGTTCGGCTATCTCTAATTTTTGCAACACATAAACAGTGAATTATGTATATAGTTGTTTATAGTTTCCTTTGCTATTTTTGATGGAGCTAAATCCCCACGCTTAGTTTGAGCTCTGCCCTTTTTGTATGTACTCGTCTCATATGCTGAGGCTTCCCGTGGACGTAAAAAAATCTATCTATGATTTTTGCTGATGTCATAAATCCAAGATGCAGAGAAAGAAATTCCTGCTCTCATGTTGTGCCCTTCTTAACTAGCCATAACTTTAGTGTTGGTACAAAAAACATGGGACTCTTTCAAAGCCAAAAACAAATTAATCTGCAAGGGATCTTGAGGATCTTGTAGTGCTGCAATTACTAGTGAAGATTTCCTAGGTTTCAAGCCAATTACATATACAACTTTGGGGGCTTTTTTCCGAAGTTGTTTAACCTTCTAAAATTATGGATTTCAGTCACCACAATATTGCCAACCAACTTTTAAGGTCAATATGATATCCGTCATTAGTGTGACCCATATCCTCGTGAATTCCATATAGCCCCTATTTTTTCTTTCTTTCTATCAACCGCAGAGACTAAAAAGCACATAACAGCGACTGCGAGCGACAAAGAAATTCTTCCCTTTTTTTTAAGAACGACAACTTATATTAATAAGAAAACTGGTACAATGGAAAGTCAGGGGAGGTGGAGGTAACCCCAAACCTCATCCCTAACATCTGGACGCAACTTCGAAACCAAGAACCGAGGTGGAGGTAACCCCGAACCTCATCCCTAACATCTGGACGCAACTTCGAAACCAAGAACCAATGATGAAGACGAGATTTGATCTCTTTGGTAAAGGCTAGCATCAGGAGCAAAACCTTGTCAATGTCACTTAGATTTGGGAGTTACATGTACCTGCCAAATGTCACTTACATTGCCATGTACATGACATTCGGTAGAGTGCTAAACTTCAGGTAGAGCAGGTAATTTTATGCTCAATGGTAAGACTTCCATCTAGCATCTTAAGAGCATCTGTTATGGATGGTCGTTGATGGGGCTCATCCTGGATGCAAAGCATTCCCACACGCACAACCCTCTCAGCTTCATCCAGCTTAAATGAAGGATCGGCCGCAGGCAGCAGGCAAGTATCAATAGCATCTATTAGATTTCCATTTTGAACTTTAGCTTGGACAAAATCCCCAAGTGTAGCTACGCTCAAGTCTGAATTCAATTGCAAAGACTGGAATGTGCCAAAGGGGAGCTTGCCGCTCACAATCTCAAGCAAAACTACTCCAAAACTGTAAATATCGGTCTTGTCTGTGATCCTAGACTGAAGCCATTCCGGCGCCATATATCCTATGGTTCCTCGGACTCCTGTTGCTGTGACACTGCCATTTTTTGCCACAAGTTTTGCCAATCCAAAATCTGCTATCTTTGGCTTGAAATCCCCATCTAAAAGTATATTTTGAGGCTTTAGGTCTAAATGAAGCACCCTTTCCCTACAGCCATCGTGCAGATAAGATAGCCCTCTAGCAACCTCAACAGCTATGTTGAATCTTTTCTGCCAATCTAATTTTGGCTTATTTTCATCCATAAAGATCCATTTGTCTAGAGATCCGTTGCACATGAACTCATAAACTAGCATATAATAAGGTATGTGAATACAGAAGCCTCTTAACCTTACAAGATTAACATGATGTATGCTTCCCACAGACATGACTTCTGCTATAAATTGTTTTTCCCCTTCATTTGCCCCCTCCATTCTTTTTACTGCAATTTCTGTACCATCTGCAAGGGCACCCTTGAAAACGCAACCAAATCCTCCAGATCCTAGTGTAGTTCTGAAGTTCTGTGTGGCTGTTTGTAGCTCATCATATTCAAACTGTCTGGGTAAAGCTTCTCTGGTGCCTAATAAGACTCTGTTATTTCTCTGATCTTGAACTTTCTTCTTCCACCATTTATACGCAGAGAACACGCAAAGTAGAATTGAAAGGAATCCAAGCATTGAACCAAATAGCGCAGCAATGATAACAATTATCTTTCTGGTTCTGCTGTTATGATTACCATTTCTAGTGTTATTCTTCTTGCCAAATGGTGGGGGTGGTGACTGCGTGTCCTCAAATCTCGAGGGTGGTGACCGCGTGTCCTCAAATCTCCAGGTTATGGCCATTTTCTTAGCGTCTGAATCTTTCTTGATGACCCCTAGTGCCTTCCATACAGAATTGGTTGCAGATATTATATTATTTTCACATGGTGGATGATACTGCAACTGTTGGGTACATCCTTCTTTGGAATCACATACATCGATCACTTCAGCAGTAACATTTGTGTTATTCCCAAAAATTCTGATCGACCTGAAGCAACTTTTCTTATTATCAAACCATCCAGTCGACATGGCAACTTGCTTCTCAGATTGCTTAAAGTCAATGCGACATAAACCTGTGTAGTTCTCACTTGTGATGGCAATCATGGAGGCTTTGTTGGTTTCTTCCAATGCCGGTGAGCAGTAATACAGTGAGTAGTTTGTGCCGACTTCACAACAGTAGTTATCACTACAGACAACCTGATTTGTTTCGATATGAGTTTGGTTACTGCCCAAAGGCTTGTCATTACATTGGCCACTAATGCAGGTCAATGGGGAAGAGCAATCAGAATCCATGCTGCAATTTGACCAACATTGGTTTTGCACTGTTGAACTGCCTTGCAAAATGGTCAGAAGCAAAAGAAACCCAGAGAAGGGGCGATGATGTGCCATATCGTGTAAGAATGAGTTTACTTGAGCCAACTCAAATTGGATAATTCTTTTGTAAACCCAAGCATATAACATGTCAACATTTGGATGCCAAAGACCTATTTGATGTGGGACTAAAATGTTTGCATGTGCAAGCATAAGAGGCTGCCTTAAAATCAGCAAAAAGCACGGGGAAAGCTGAAATTCATCAACAACAACATGGTATTAGATAATGAAGATTTAGAGGAGTTCCTTCCAGATAGGAATCCCCAAAGTCCTGAGCATCAGACCTGCTATACTCGACCTAAATGGTTCTATGGTTCCAAACCAAATATGGAAATGGGAGCTAGGAACTTCACTATTGCTGGGGCCAAACGCGCTTGGTCCTGACTCTTTGTACCTCTACACGTAGTGATAAATGTGCTCTGGTATGTAACAAGTTACTTCTAAGTCTAGTCAGGTCTCGTCCAAGATGCTTGTAAGTCTGGTCAGGCAGGTGACAGAATTTAATCAAAAAGTACTTCTAAGTCTAGTCAGGTCTTGTCCTAGATGCTTGTAAGTCTGGTCAGGCAGGTGACAGAATTTAATCAAAAAGTACTTCTAAGTCTAGTCAGGTCTCGTCCTAGATGCTTGTAAGTCTGGTCAGGCAGGTGACAGAATTTAATCAACAAGTACTTCTAAGTCTAGTCAGGTCTCGTCCTAGATGCTTGTAAGTCTGGTCAGGCAGGTGACAGAATTTAATCAAAAAGTACTTCTAAGTCTAGTCAGGTCTTGTCCTAGATGCTTGTAAGTCTGGTCAGGCAGGTGACAGAATTTAATCAGAAACATCCTCGACAGTGCCGGATTGACCACGTCAAATCGGCCTTGTGTCATCCCTCCAGCCAGCTGAGCTCCCACATTTCTTGTTTCAAAGGAACAGAGAAGTGGTTAGGGACGCCTCACATGTAAAAGTAAACCCGTTCGCATATGCTCAAGCAAACTTCATGCAGTTTTTGGGCTGAGCGTCAGCCTAAGAGACTGCTGGCCTAAGAGACTGCAACAGAGAAGTGGTTAGGCAAGAAACTTCCTCTATAACCCAGGACAGAGCCTAAGGTACATAAGCTATTTAAGACTGCAACAGAGAAGTGGCTGGGCCAGACACTTCTTCTATAACCCAGAATGAAGAGCTTTTAGGCTGTCATAAAGTGTCACACAATTTCTCCCCTCGTGTACTTAATTTGCTTTGTTGAATGGTCCTGGTTCTGCACTGTAATTGAACTTTCCTGGCTTGACCCCATAATTTACTTCTTGACCGCTGTCATTATAAAATATAGGTTCCACTAGAGGTAAGTTATCACAACCAAGACTACAGCTCATTTCCTTGTTTCTTAGGATGGGGGTCCAACATACTTTTCTCTACATTTTTTTTGCTGTCATAGTGCTGCAAATTCAAGCATTGGAATTTGAAGCAGGATGTGGGTTGAGTTGTACCAGAGATGATGAATGCACCATGCCACTAAAATGCATAAGTAACAGATGTGATGATAAACCTCTAGGCAGTAACATCACGAGCATTCAAGCTACTCCAGCAAACTGTGATCCTTTTTGCTGTAAGCCAGGCCGAAACTACAGTCTCTACTATTGCTCCCCAGAGAAGAAGGAAGGAGCCATGATCGCCATAACAAGTGATGGCTACACAGGTTATTGTGGGGCTGTGTTTAATTCCACAAAGCCACAGGTAGCCATGCCTACAGGATGGTTTGACAATGGCAGAAGCTGCAACAAATCGATTGTTCTTTCTAATGGAAATGCTAGCGTCAGTGCCCTTGTGATTGATAACTGTGATTCTAGCAGAGGATGTGACCAAGTTATGAGTTATCATCCTCCATGTGATAGGGATACCATTTCTGCAACAAATGCGGTTTGGAGGGCGTTGGGTATCATAAAAAATGCATCAGAAGGTAAATCCATGAAGATCAGTTGGAAATTTGAAGCTGACGAATTGGTCCCTCCACCTTATTCCGGCTTTGCTAAATCATCTGCTCCTCTCTCGTGTATTATATGGACCACCTGCCGTTCTGGTTTCCTGGTTTTCCTGATTGTTTTGGTTATGGGCAATCTGGTTTAAATAATTATGGTTGTGGATATAAATAAAATGCTGGTGGATGTAGTGCCAATCTGGTTTCCTAGTTTTACCTTGTTTTTTAGTGCCAAATACATGAAAATTAACTTCCACTTTGTCTTAGCAAAAATTTGCTGGTTGAATTCAAAGTCCTCCTTTGCGAAATATTGGAGCCCTTTTGTTAAAACTTAGGGCAAATTTTAAAAATGCCACTAATGTTTTGCAAAATTGCAAAAATGCCCTTGTTTTAGGGGTATTTTTTGGTAAAATGACCATAATTTTTTTTCGATGATCCAAATAAAAATGTGCCCTTCAGGCAGATTATAGATGAGGATAATATCTTCTCATCGAAGCTAAATAATATGAATCGGAGTCCGGAATCTTAAGTTATGATAACGATTTGTTTATATCTAAGATTTACCAAAGCTTGTGATTCCAGACTCCTATTCAGGTGATTTTAGCTTTGATGGGAAGATAGCATCCTCATCTATCATTCATCTCTCGCTTGAACTAGGTCATAATAGCAAACTTTAAGCGAATTGTCTACAACGCCCACGTTCTAGATGCCAATGTTATGTAGCATGCGAGAGTGCATCCATCTAATATATTTATCTCTCTTCATCTCAAAGATAATTCCATATTGAATACCTCAGCCACCAAAGTACATAACGCAGAAAAAAGTGCAGCAGTCTACCACGAAGGTCTACAACGAAGGGTGCAACAACCACCACCCTCATACTTAAAACTTGCAAATAAGCACATTGATAAATTTGTACACTAGTCTGGTTCTGGCAAACAGTTCAAGAACGATTGTGGTAAGCAATTCAAGAAAAATTGATGTATAATTTCCAAGGGACCTTATTATCTGCATCGTATACGCAGATGATCTCGTAATTGCTAAATACACTTTTAGAATATCGACCGTTTTTTATTTTCGTTATATTTTTAGTCTATGATTAACATGCCATTTGGCACGTCTTTGTCACGAACCTACGCGAAGAACGGGGCAAATACACACACGAAATACCAAAGAATCTCATATATCACAAAAGAATCT
>JAANSK020288134.1:0-10628 GCA_011763485.2 Isoetes engelmannii | reverse complement strand
CAACGTTCAACCCTTTAATGTTAGTACCCCTAGGCCGTATCTAGGTGACGTGTCAGTATTTATACACGTATAATTACCTGGAATGTCACATTCCATCTATTCCAAAACCGTAAAGCAGTTCCTCCAAGCCATTCCGAAGGAGAAGAGGCAGGAATGTATCAAGAAACAATTGTGCTTCAGATGCTTCTAGCCAGGGCACAGAACACAGACATGCCATTTGTTATGAATGCAGCCCTTGTCGAGCTGGGAGGATAGGAAACACCTCCTGCGAATGATGTTGTGGGGGTGCGCGACTATCCAGGGTGAGTGCCACATCCTTGCTACCATAGATACAAAAAATTGCAGAGAGTCAATATAATATAATATCTACAATTGGCAAAGTAAAAGCCAAGTCTTTTACAGTTCTCATAGACTGTAGAAGCACCCATAACTTTACCTCCTCAAGGATGGTAAAAATGTTGAAATAAACCTTGAAATCAAGACCAAGGCCTGTTGTGCTAGCAAGTGGTGCAATCAAGCACACACATATGAAAAAAGAGAACTTCGATATTCAATTACCAGGTTGGGAACAGAAGTGATGAACATGGGGAAGTACGACCTCATAATAGGTATGGAATACCTCACCCAACAAAGGCTTTGATTGATTGCGGGAATAGAAAGGTCACTTTGACGACACCCAACATCAAGACAATGGAGATTGCAGGTAAGGAGCAGGTTAGCCTACATCTTTAAACTCGAAGCCATAGATGCTAATTCAGAGGAAGAAAAAGAGGTAACTCCTTACAAGCTTCCCAAGCAGGTGGCCAAGCTGATAAAGGAATTCCACGATCTGTTTTCCGACCACATCAAGGAACTTCCCCCGTATAGAGGAGTAGAGTGTGAAATAGCCCTCGAACCAGGTACGAAGCCGACAAGTAAGGCACCTTAAAGAATGATAAACCATGAACTATCAGATTTAAAGAAGCAATTGCAAGAACTCTTGGACCTAGGGTAAGACCTAGTGTCTCTCCGTTTGGCGCACCCATTCTGTTTGTCAAGAAGAAGGATGGAAGTTTGAGGATGTGCATCGACTACAGCCAACTTAACAAGCACACCATCAAGAACAAGTATGCCTTACTCAGAGCAGATGATTTGATGGATCAGCTTCAAGGAGCAAAGGTCTTCTCCAAAATAGATCTCAGATCAGGGTATCACCAAATCAGAATAAAGGAAGAATATATTCACAAGACCGCCTTCAGGACAAACGATACGGCCACTGTGAGTTGGCAGTCATGCCACTCGGATTGTTCAACGCCTCGGTGACTTTTACGAGTCTCATGAATGATATCTTCCGAGAGTTTCTCGACCAGTTTATCATTATCTTCTTTGACGATATATTGATCTACAGTAAAACTCTAAAGGAACATGTCAAATATTTAAGGAGAGCTCTTGAGAAGCTAAGAAGGCATCAACTCTATGCGAAGTTGTCCAAGTGTCACTTTGCCACGGCCAGAGTCGACTATTTGGGGCACGTCATTTCAGCCGAGGGCATCTCCATCGATCCGGCAAAGATCCAAGCGGTAGTGGAATGGCCAACACCAAAGAATGTGCACGAGGTAAGAAGTTTTTGGGGCTTGGCAGGTTTTTACAGGAAATTTGTAAAGAACTTTGCCAAGCTAGCCAGCCCTTTGACAGATCTCACACAAGGGAAACGATAAAAGATTGGTCAAACATTGGCACAACAAAATTTCGAGAAACTAAAGGAAGCCTTGCCAACTGCCCGAGTCTTCATGCTACCGGACATTATTGGAATTAACCGATGAACAACTTGAGATTGTTTCGGAAGTTCTTCTTGATAGGGCTTTTAAGAAAACAAGAAGATCTGAACTTACGCAAATTGCACTTACCCATGGAAGACATTTCGTGTGTACTATAATCAGATCTTGAGAAGCAGTACCCACAATTCTAGGAGCAGTGCAAGGGACTACTCGTCACCGAACTAGATGACACCGATAAAGTAGGTGAGTGGAAGGTAGATTAAAGTCTACTTCCGGCGCCACGGAGGTGGACCATCTTGAGAAGTGAGAGGTCATATAGGATCATGCATCATAGGAAAACACCTCCAGTCTATGGCCATCATGTTGAAGAAGCCATCCCCTATGCGAAGGGTGACGAAAGGTGGAGGCAATAGAAAGCATCCTAAGCATAATAGGGTGATGTCTTCACAGTCACGATGGAAGAAGCATTCTCTTCTTATGCCGAGGGATTAGTCTTGCTTACATGTAGTCAATTAAATTGTATTAAATAGGTGGTTCCCTGTAAACCACTGGCAATGGAACAATCCCAGAAGAAAATTGGCAATGGATCAATCCGAGCATAAGAACTTTCTGTTGATTCCTAAGTACATTACTTTCCCAGCAGAAGAAGAGTTTTAAGGTTATGAACAATAGAAATACCAAATCAATGTGCCAAAAAAAAGTTCCGCTTGAACCCTCTTCCTTGTTCTGTTCTCTTCAGGGCTGGAGGATTCGAACCTCCAGGCTAGATTGGCCTGGGTCTCACCAGGAATAAAATCTGCTGGATAAAACATATCTGGCGACAAATCTGCTGGTTAAGGTAGCACGAAGTCAAGCGTGAAATTATTAGTACCAGTGTTCCAATGCAAGAGCAAGGAACATAAAGGGCCGGAAATACAGAGAATATATATGCTACAACAAGAAATCCGATGTGAGTCCAAAGGGATGGCCATCATAGATCCCAAAGAGGTTTGATGGAGCATGACATTTGCGAGCATGTATGAGTAAGGAAAGGCTAGAATTTTATCAATGCATAGACCAGTCTAGCAATGCAGTACAGAAAAAAGGGCAGGATGGAATGGAAAAAACGAAGCAGAGGCAAGGAAGTTAAGATCGACTTACTTACCTGAAGAAAATGCAAGTTCGGGAAAGAAGAAAAAACACTTTTTTTAAACGCATGAACGGACCTGGCATGTATGATTGTCTAGCAGGGAGTTCCAGCGCAAAGAAATGCATTAAAAAATGCAGGCCTGCTGATGCAATGTTTTTCCTTTACCATGGGCTCCGATTATGCATGTCTCTATTGTTGGGCGACTAAACAGAATTTTTGCGCGATTGACAGATGCTATTTTCCGCTGCAAAAGTGGTTCGATTTTTATTCCTCGCTCAGATATGTGCGTGCTTAGGCAAGCAATGCCGGATTGAAGAGATGAAAACTGAATGGGTTGTATAAATTTTTGGCAGCAGAGCTGTTTTGCAGATTGATACGAAAGGGGCAATGCAACAGATAGAATCAGGAAAAGACATAACTACGGAGGTTGTCAGAAAAAAGCCCCCTGACCTGGGCTGCCGATTCTTCCTTCGCCATAGCCAAACTCCGCCGGATCCTGCATCCATCATTCTCCATCATGGCCGCTCCGCCATAGGCTGGTCGCTCCGCCATAACCTGGGACGGAGTAAAGAATTTGAAATCAATAATTTGAATAAAGAATTTGAAATAATACTAGAATATTCTAGATGGTGTTTCCTTTTGGCGGGATATTTCGGGAGGTGATTCCTTCTGGAAGTATTCATCCGTGGTGTTTCCGTCGTAAGGGATCTTTTGGACGGCCAGGATGAGCCTAGCATACCAACGCCTGAGATCTACCACCTGATAGTGTCATGTACCTGAAACGGGGTCTGTGGAACGGATCCCGTTCGCGAGGGCTTGGTGATTCCGCGGGATGGATTAACGGCGAAAGAATCACCAAAACTAGGGTAAAACTATTTTCACCCGTAAAAAAGGTTCGAGGTTGGGGGAGTGCGTAATTTCCTCACCTTGCTATTATATTACTGAATGACAATATTACCGGCCATAAATAATGGGCTCGAATCCCAGCCATCCGTGAAACCCCAAAGGTTTATTGCATTGGGCTGGTTATGGCTGGAAGGCATGGTGGCCTTACTCCGAAGGCTCTGCTTTACCCGTCTCCGCTCTTCGCAAAGACATGGAGGTTTTTGGCAGTCTCGTCCTCGGCCATTATTACGTAACAGGTTCTCTACTTTTGCTTCCCACGCTTTTGATGAATCAGTTGTTGAGCCTTTGTACCCTATGCCGGATTTGAGTCTAGCAAATGAGACTACGGTCCATCCCAACCATAACGACGATATTTTCTTCTCAAGCAATTACAATGTCAATTGCAATAATAATGACAATACTTTCTGCCCCGTCCTTGCAGCAGACTTAAGTAAAATGATTCAAAATCAATGTTTTGAGGGAAAGTATCGGGACATTATTGAGAGTATTGTGGCAAGGCCTGACGTTCTAGCTGCAGCTTATAACAATCTTAGACTAACACCCGACGTTTCCGCTTCAGGTTTGAACAATCAGTTGGCATGTGAAGGAATTGATTCGGACTGGTTCAATAACCTTGTTGATGAGCTGTATAATGGAATATTTGATGTTAGATTAAACTGCCTAGAGATGCTTGTGCCGACAGGCACAAAAAGAAGATCTTTTAGGCTGGTGCCTAGTTTGAGACTGAAAGTTGTTCAGGAAGCTATAAAAATGATTTTTGAAGAAATTTATGAAGGACGATTTTCAAAAATATGTCATGGACACAGACCTGGTAAAGGAAAGCATACTGCATTGAGGGATATAAAATTAAAATGGACGACAGCAACATGGTGGATTTGCATTGATTTGCATAAGCAATTTGAGGTTGCCAACTTCAATATCCTGGTATCACTTTTAGAACAGACAATTGAAGATAGAAAATTGGTCCATCTATTGTTGGAGATGTTCCGTGCTGGTATTCTTCAGTTAGATCTTGGTGGACTCTGCCGAGGATTTAGTGATGAGAATATTTTGTCTCCACTGTTGGTTAATGTTTATCTAGACAGGCTAGATCAGGAGATTAAACGAATTTGTGAGAAAGTCCAACTTTTGAACCAACATGCAGGACCAAATAATTGGGACGGTATTGATGGTAAGAGACAAGGACAGCCAGATATGAAATTGTTTGCTTGCCGGTATGTTGATGAGATGATTTTAGGATTAGCAGGGCCCAAAGGCTTAGCAATATCTGTGAGAAATGATATTGTAAGGTTTGTGCATATTGACATGCATCTAGAGGTAGATCGTTCTATAATTAAAGAACGAGCGACAAATGTGGCATTGTTTCTTGGAATGGAGCTTCATTTTGTCCCAACGTCTGAAGTTCCTGGATATTTTACTCACAAAGCAATAGCATCTGTGAGGAAAGTACAACTTAGAATGACTGTTTTAGCATCTCAGCAAAAGTTGCTATGGGAAAATTTCTTGAGGAAGCTAGCAGGTAGAATGCTGATTCAAGTTCTAGAGAATGCTAAAGGTTACAAGATAAGCATGCTTGAAGTAGAAGATAGGGTAAGAAAGCTATTCAAGGATGTATCCCATGATATTTCTGAGAAGTTTTTTGCTTCCCATGACAGAGAAGATGCCGATGAGATATTACATTCTAAGAGCGCATATGGAGAAAGATTTCTTGGGCCTTGGATCCAAGAGAACCTGCCCCAAGATCTAGTTCAGGCACATGATGAACTTCAGGAAAAGATAGGATCTTATTTAAGTGATAAGACTACTACTGGTGATGAGGATTTTTCCGACTTGACGCTTATTCCATCTGACAAGGATGAAGCCTACTCGATGTATTCTCAAGTCCAAAGAGATGAGGACAGGCTGGAAAGCTGGAGCTCTAGCAGCGTACAAGATCTTCGTTTATTGATTTATGCACCAACTAATAACATATTAAGGATGCTTCGAGTCCGCGGACTTGTGGACAATAGAGGTATACCACGGCATGTAGGGGCACTGATTTCCCAAGAGGACATAGCAATTCTGCAGTGGTTTGGAGCAGTTGCTCTGGGTTTGCTTAACTACTACCGTTGCTGTGACAACCTTGTACAAGTTAAGCGCATAGTTAACTACCATGTCAGACGGTCTTGTCTTTACACTTTGGCAGCAAAACATAAATCAACAGCTCGTAATATCCTAAAGGAGTACACACCTGAGCTAAAGGTCAGGGGATTGGATGACAGACTCTCATGCTATTTCCCAACTGAAGGGCAGACACGGTGCATGGGAAGAATATTTCTCTGTGATCCAGATCACATAGACAGCATTCTATTCACACTAGTAGTCAAAATGAGCTCTAAAATTTTTTGTCCACAAAAGTGTTCAATCATTGGCTGCTGTGATTCTAATGTACTTCTATATGCAATGCGAATTTTTCAGCTTAAGGATCTTGCCATGGCTGGCGAGTATAAACGCAGACATGCAAATAGTTTTATTGCACCTCATTCAGCACTGCACTTGAAAGGGCTGCCACTTTGCCGGGGACATTACTTGGACATGTCTTCTGGTAGGGTGTGTCTCAAGAACCTCAGAGTAGATCTTTTGGTACCTGTAAAAATTAAGGAGTGATTTCTTTACGATTTAACTCCACATTGGAATTCATCATGTGTACCAGTATGCTGTATTTTCAAATTAGCCAATTTTGTATGGCACATACATCCTATCTTTCAATGGACAGGCACTAATTTGCAACCAAATTCAAAATGTCAAGGTAATAAGTGTAAGCCAGTTTACACTATTTATATTCTTTAACATTATTTAAGTCACACCAAGATAAACCAAGGAATACTTTTGTACTTCGCAGAAAAAGAATTAACAAATGTCATTGCAATTAACAAATGTCATTGCAGGATAGTGTGTATTAATAATAGAGAGGCCTATTTCTATAAGGAGAGTGTCGTCTGTCCAATTGATCTCTTATGTTTGCATCCTCCTCATGCTCCTCCAATTAATGATTTTCAAGATTGAACAATGGAATGATTATTTGTTAAAGAGATTATATTGAAGGCTTGAAGCATCTCTTCTAATGGAATACTGCAAAGTTGTCACTTGCAGACCACATTGCAATACCCAAGTCCATACTCTGCAGTACTCATGTCTACACGGTTTTCGTAATACTACTAGCGACACGGTTTCCCTCATTGCGGCTAGTACAACCGAGGGTCTTGTGATTAAGGTGGTCTTGTCCAATGTACCTTATGGACATGTATGATAGATTCTTGCTGCAAAGCAAGGTCCTCATTTTCCAAGTTTATTCTAGAATGCTTCTCCTTTCTTGCATGGTTTATTAACTCCTTTGATGTAGTTTATGTCATTTCCTTCCATCCACATTTTACTAGAGGTGCCATGGTGTTGGGATCCATTACCATTACATTTTTCAGTATGCCAACTTGCTGCATCAATCCACCCCCTTTATGTGACGAGGGGTTTAAGTCCGCCTCATGTTCTAGGTTGAAAGTTCTCAACTTTTATCTAGATGAGATGGGGGAAAGTGGCATAGAACTTGCTCCTTATTGTGGGTGGAAAGGATTCTGTAACCTTTCTAACTGACATGCCCTTAACCAACTGGGCAAAATCATCTCGATGTTCATGAGTCCACAGACACATTTAAGGATCAAATACTCGAGCGGTCTACAATGGGCCCGTTACAATCTCTCCCACTAGAACTATGCTCGTCCTCCAGCATCCGAGTATATGATTTAACCATTAACCTGCACCTAGCTGTGAAGAGGTTACGGTTCAGGGAGCGTTTGGTGAAGGTCTGCTTGTTGCTTCGGTCCATTTACTCTGTTCAGCTTGTTTGTTTGTAAGGACTTCGGTCCTTGTTCTGGTTAAGGACTTCGGTCCCCCCTTGTACGGTGCCGTCTCATAGGCCTCTGGCCTCCGTGGACATTAAAATATACTTCCTTCCTTCCTAACCGACATGCTCTTACAATTGGGCAAAACCATCTAGATGTTTATGAGTCCACAGATACATTTAAGAATCGAATACTCGAGCTACAATGGGCCCATTACAATCTATCCCACTAGAACTATGCTCATCCTCCAGCATCCGAGTATATGATTTAACCAGTATACCACTGACTGGATGGTTACCAAGGTTACCAAGACTAGGCACCCATGGAGACTCGAACTGGAAACCTGCTCTGATACCAATGTAAACTTCCTAACTGACATGCCCTTAACAAACTGGGCAAAACCATCTAGATGTTATGGGTAGTCGCTTCTACACATTTATGTCGGTGTCTTGGGAATGCCCCACAAGCACATTCACGGATCGAATACTCGAGCGGTCTACCAATGGGCTTGTTATAGACTCCATGGAGTTGCAATGAGTTCGTTCATAGAGGCAAGTACTTTGCTAGCTCGACATATTGCCTTCTCTTAGCACCAGTTGCCGCTCTAGTGTTAGATAGGTGATACAAAGCCCACAAGAGAATTGATTTTATACATGGCATTGGACATGGGATAAGTAAGCCTCTATGCTTTCGTAACAAATTATCCACAACTATGTGCGTGTTAGCATTCCACCATATCTGTAATTTGCGCATCTATGCTTTATATCCACTTTGCCTCCCAGGGACTTGGACCCTTGAACATTGTCTCTGTACTTGTAATAATAGGCCCAGACAACACGGGCTTGTACAGAGCTTATTCAATAGTGCCCAGGACAATCAATGTCTTCCTTCGGCATCCACTCCAGATGTGTGGTCCTCGGCTAAGAAAAAGGCATTTCATCTTGGATCTAATTGGCTTTTGTGGTCGATTTGAGAATGGTCTATGTTTTTCTCATGGCATTACTTCTGCTACCCAAGCTAAAATATTAATGGCCAATGCTACTCCCCCTTGAGCCAAAAGAAAGGGATCATATTTGGGTTTGTTATCTGTCAATAGCCTTCCCTCATGATGTAAGTGCATTGTGCTTGAGGCTCTAGTTCCAATGCGTCCTTGTGCAAATCACCAGAAGAAGCATGTATTGGCATGTAATTTTTGTATTTTTCATTTTTGAAAATAATTTTTTGCTCTTGGAAAAAAAAGGGTTAGAATTGTTGATAACTGGTTATAAGATTGACAACAATCCATAAGAAGTAAAAAATTAAAAGAAATTTATCTTGGCGGCCAAGGCTTGTGACGACCATACAGGTATAATATGAAGGTGGTTGTCACATATGCAAAAGGCTTATGTTGGAGATGGGTTTCATACCAATGACCTTTTGGCTGCAAATCATTGACTCTTGCCAAGTGCATTATCTTTACTCACGGAGCAGAGGATTCCACGCCCGACAAGTTCTCGGACTAGTGCACAGCTTCGTGGCTAGGACCAGGCCACTTCTGTGGCCTCGGCATATTTATCAATGTCCCTCTTTGGGCTACAACGGTCTCTTGGAATTGGCATCAAGAGCTCCCTGGACCTGCAGGTTAAAAATTTTCCGCCTTTGCTCCAGGACCAGATATGGGCTATTCATACCAGGGAAGGGATAAAAGACACATCACTGACTACGTCTATTGAGAAATGGACACATTTGATACAATTATTACAGGTTTTAGTATCAGAATCTGTTGGTCAGGATGTGGAGACCAGTGATGCTTCGGTGCGGACATCCGAGTTTGGCCCTCAGGAAGGATCAGCCACTGCCACAACGTCGACCCAAGTGGACATGATGGATATTTCCACGTGGACAGAGGACTTGCAGTCCACGAGATAGCAGACAGCACACAACAGATGCTATGAGCCGGGAAGTTCACGGGGGAATATGCAGCACCCATCTGAGGGCTTACATATTATTGGTGTCGCGGAGGTGGATGACTGTTTGGCTAAAGCAGAGGCTGAGTGTTTTTTCACTCAGGCTATGCGGATACAGGCAGATGGCATCGTCTTAGCTAGTCGAGTAGGAGCAGCACACCCAGATCGCCCACGCCACCTTTTAGTTCAGTTCAGGGATGCTATCTCCCGCCTGCATATTCTGAAGCATGGTAACCACCTGAAGGCACTACCTTTTTCGTCCAGAAGGATCCCTCCAGAACAGCTCTGCAGACGGAAAAGAGGAATTGTGTCGCATTTGAGAGGCTCACCTGCAACGAAAGTAGTAGTGTACAGAGGATGGCAGGCTGTTATCAGGGATCAGTGGCCTACTGATCCATGTGCAATCATTATATAATTCAACCCTTCTTGGGTATTATTAATTCTTTCTGTGTTGGTGATGGGGTTTTCCCCCCACTTCTAGTTTCATGTGATGGGGCTTTGTCTCTAGTTCTAGTTTAGGCCTTACGCCCCCCTTTTTATCTTGGGTCCCATAACCCGATTGGGTTTTCGTCAGTGACGACTTTGTCATCCTCTGTCTACTTCCAAACCATAGAGGTGGTGGCGGCTGTTTTTTAACTAGTTTTTTTTTATAGAAATAAATATAGTAGAATTAATATGTCTTACCATTCTTCCTTTGAGTTGTATCATATTATTTCAGTTGTATATATATATATATATATTTTTTTTTGGAAGAACTTATCTCAATAAATTAAAAGAATAAGAAGAATGTGGTTTTGTATGCTAGTTTATACTCTATTATGATTGATTGAAAGTGATGAAGGTTTTTATCAAGGTTTTTGGTACCAATTTGACATGTCATGGTGGTTAAATATGTTGTTTGCAATGTCGAGAGTAAAAAAGACATGTTGAATGGTTTCTTATATACGTAGATGGTTTCTTAAAGCGGTTTTAACTGGCAATACCTCAATGTTTCTACCTACAGTTTAATAAGGTC
>JAANSK020288123.1:0-10629 GCA_011763485.2 Isoetes engelmannii | reverse complement strand
GTATTATACGTCAAATACGTATAATACCTCAAAATACGTATTTTTGAACTTTATACGTTAGAATTTTGTATTTATACGTACAGAGCCTATCCCTGCCTGCACGATGCATTACTGTAAAGTAAATAATGTAATGGAAAGACAGATGTCATTCTGCATATATAAGTGACCTCTCTAGTTCAAATAACTATATTAGATTATCACGTAAATGTTAGAAACTAGAGTCACATCACCTAGTAGGCCATTGGCCCAATGCAAAGCATGTTCTTGAAAAAGTTTAACAAACTAGAGTCAGGTCACGAAGTAACTCATTAGCGATGCAAGGCATGTCCTTGAAAACGTTTGACAAAGTTATCTTAAGCCCTTTTAGGCTAATGGGTTATCATTAGAAGTAAGAATCACAACCATGCGAGGAAACTTTTAGAGCCTACGGGAACATCTCCGAATGTTCCTGTAAAAAGCCGGATATTTCAAATTTCCAGCTAGAAATGTATAGCGTCTTTATAGAAAAATACATGAAAATCTGAAAATTTCCTAGCATGCACTAACTCAATCTGAAAGAGTTCTCCCAACACTGCTATATGCCCCGGGGGTTTCACATAGTTTATGACGTATATACCATGTGCGTTAATTGGGGTGGGTTTTTTTGGACTTAAACCGTACGATATACGAAATTATGGGATTCTTTTGGGGTAATCTAGTGTAATATGTATGGGACGAGTTTTTTTTAACCTTGGATAAGGCATATACGGAGGAGTTTTATTGACGCCATTAACGCACACGGCGTAAACTCTATATGCTTTCAAACCCCCTTTGTTTTTGCACATTTTAGTTCCTTCCTTATCTTGGTTTGCTATTCTTGCATGGAATGGCCGGTCTAGGGTTCAACTCCATCCCACTTTCTATTATTGCACGCTAGGTAGTGCAAGCAAAGTGGAACTCTAATCTTGCATGTTACGCAATGGAAAGTGGGGCTACGTTCTTGAATAATAATAGAATAAGTTACGTCTACGAATAATAATAGGCCATGAGACCAGAGCATAGGGTTCAATGATGGACCATGATTCAATGATGGTTCTATGGTTCCTTGGATTTTAGACAAACTTTGGACCGCAATGGTAAGAGTGTTGTATATTTTGAACTAGCTATATTGTAAATGATTGTTGTGGAGAATCCTAGCCAAGAGAGCCTCTCTAAAGGCTACTAGATTCTTAAGAGAAGAACCACCCTCCATCCATGATCGTTTAGCCATATCTCTAAGCTCGAGAGCTCTTTGTCTCATTTCCTTGCCTTCTTCATGCTTCACAAGTCTGTTGATCAATTCACATATTTCTTCCTTTAGAATCAACCCATCCTTTGAAATTCTGACTCCAATTTTCCAACCATCTACTATATACTTGCAAGTCAGGTGTTGTTCTGCTCTTAAAGGCCAACCAAGCATAGGCACTCCCATATTTATACTCTCTATCATAGAATTCCATCCTCCATGGGTTAAAAATCCTCCTAATGCTTCATGGCCAAGCACTTGCATTTGGGG
This sequence comes from Isoetes engelmannii, assembly GCA_011763485.2. NCBI lineage: Eukaryota > Viridiplantae > Streptophyta > Lycopodiopsida > Isoetales > Isoetaceae > Isoetes > Isoetes engelmannii. Next base: position 9,095 of record JAANSK020288123.1, on the reverse strand, counting down.
CGCCCAGGGTACCACTAATCCCTGGCCTTCAATCTTCTGCTTCAAATCATCACGACAGAAATTTGGATCATCTGCCACAAAATCTGGCCTGAAAACCCATAAAAATGGCTGATTGCTAGCTTGCAATCCCTGTCTTAATTCTTCAACTTGAAGGGCAGACATGGTGCTCATACTTCCAAAAGATACATAGATCACTGAAAAAGGGGCTTGTTTTTGCAACCATTCAAGGCAAGATGCATCCTCTTTCAAATCGCTGACATTTAAATTCAAATCTGCTGCAGGATCTCCACCAAATAACGCAATTGGCAGTAAAGGACCTACAGGCAGAGTATTGGCCAAAGCTTGGAATGCATCCTGCTCTAATTCTTGAAAGCGAATCTATAAATAACTTTGCTAAGTTTTTACCTAAGCTTTGCCATCTTTTCTAATGTTGGGTCTGCGGAGATAATAGAGCGCGCAAGCTCTGGTATATCGAAATGGCGCAGAGGTAGCAAACCAGGGATCCGGCTAATAATCCCATCCTTATGCTCTGAGGCATCTGGCAAGCCCAAGATTTAAGAGAATTAAAATCAAATAAAGGAGGAAAAAAATCAGGGAAAAAGAACTTACCTGCAGAAGCAATATCAGCAGCAAGTAATGATATATTATCAAGAAGAAGAGTACTCGAGAGTGAGATGGTGCTGAGTATAGCAAAAGGAATTTTTAGGGTTTCTGCCATATCCGGCACCCAAGAACCACAAACGTCTTCAGAAATTATGCAAGAAATCCCCTGTTTGCGTCCAAAACAGAGCTGCTCTGCCCTTTTTTGCACAGCTTCATGAATGCAAGACTGATCTGAATCTATAAATTGGAGTATATTGGTTTCATTAAGATCTGGATGTGGATATATGAGCAGATTGATACCGGATTGGAGCTTTGAAGAAGAGAATGCATCGCTAATTGCAAGGGTGATGGAAAATCCAAGGGAAAGAAGGCGAGATGCGAGATGGAGAAAAGGATTTATATGGCCCTGTGCTGGAAAAGTTATGAGCAAAACATGGAGCTCTTCTTGCGCCATAGCTGCTGGATCTTTAGCGGGGATGCTTTAACCTTAATATGCTATACAAGGGCAAGAAATTAGCAGAAAATTACATGTTACAGCTGGCCAGGGTTGAAGACAATTACCTATTGCAGCTGAAGAAGCTACCCAAGTTGCAAAAACAACCGAAAAATCCCCAAAAATTTATTTATTTAGTCGGAAATTTTTAAGGATGGCCGGATTTTTGGGGCCAAACCCTCCTATTTTCGAACCATGTCAGGAACCATTTGGAGATCACATGGACAATAAATATGTGGAGATCTCACATGGACAAAAAGATTGATCCCACAATAAATATGTTATGTGGAGATCTCACATGGACAAAAGGATGATGCGAGCCCTACACAGTCTACACAACTGAAAATAAAGGAAAAAAACAGTTCCAATAAAAGCCTTACAGTCTACTACACAGCTGAAAATAAAGAAAAGGCAGTTTCTCGATCCCAAGAAAAGGCATGTGCCGATTAATAATGCAATAAATATGAAGCGACATTGAATGCTTATTTATAACGGCCTTACAGTCTACACAGCTACAGTTCCAATGAGGTAACACCCCCTGCAATTCATGGGATATTCCCTCTCCATAGATCCTGTTCGCCCTTGTGAAGACTTTCTGGGTCAAATCAGCCCCTGTTGACCCGCTTTTAAAGGGGGCGCTCGAAGACCAGGCACCATTAGTTAAGATTGTATGTAAGCATCTCGGTATCTCTACAGTACAGCAACATAGATTACCTAATGTCTGATACAGCTCAGACTTGCAACAAACCACGGCTTGGGGAATCGAACCCCAACAAAAATCCAAGGGAAACTTACGAAAATGCCTTTAGGGTTTTCCTGATTGACGAAAATGCCCCTGGGGTTTCAAAAATTACAAAAATGCCCCTCGGGCAGTTACGGGCAGGGAGAGGAGTGCCGGATGTTGGATGAAGCTATTATGGCAGACCTCCCCGGATGAAGTTATGGCGGACCTCGCCAAGCCGTAGGCGGCCAGAATAGAGGTTAGCAGTCTTCGTCCCTATCTTAATGTAAGCCTGCTATGCATATCTGAATGTAAGCCTGATGCGCAATTCATTTATGCTGAAGAAGACTCTCCTAAATTATAAAGCCAGCCATTAGAACTACCAAATTGCAAGATAAAGATGCAGAGCTTTGAGGTTAGCAGTTTTGTTACAAAAGCTTCATTTATTCTTGCCTCTTTGTCCATATGTAAATGTAAGCCTGCTGTGCAATTCATTTATGCTGAAGAAAACTCTCCTGAATTACAAAGCCAGTCATTAGAACTACCAAATTGCAAGATAAAGATGCAGAGCAGGAGTTCTATAACAAGGAAAAGCTTATTTGAAGAATATGGGGAAACAACAATTCTAAAGGTAATTAAATGGAGAATAGCATGTAGACATCAGCAGGAATTACAACCTGGTTTTAACATGAAGAGACTTAAGTTAACCGTTCCCTGATTATGTAAGTGTTGGTGTTATTTAGAGTCATTGTTGAAGGAAATAGTGGAGTTGCATTTTACAAGGCGAAATAAGAAGATGCATTTTATGGAGAATGTCTTCATTCTTAAGTGCTGCAAAGCATGGTACTATGTGTTCTTCTATGGTTAGATTGTTTGGCCTACTTCTGTTTTCCAGATCCAAAAAATGTACATGATATTGAAGAAGAACACTTAGTGGAGGAGAAACGGGAAGAACTGAAACAAGCACAATGTGCAGTACCAGCGAACACGCAAAGAATGAAAGCATATAGCTCAAGTGCAATTATCAAATAAATTTCACATAGATTCTCATCTTGGTTATTTTTCCTGGTTATTCTAAAAGAGATCTTGGGAGTAAGTTGGACAATTGTGCAAAAATCGACAGCTTTGGGACTTCAAAGGAGTTAACATTCGCATGCTTTCATTAAACTGTTATGCAGATACACATTTTAAGACTTCGAAGGATACACATTCACATGCTTTCATTAACTGTTATGCAGACTGCCATTTTCACATAAACCTAACTACAAAGAAGAAAAGAGATTATATTCCACTCTTCTCTCTATAGATTCGCAATACACAGCAGGAACAAATTGCATAAAACTTGAAAACATACAACAGAGTTCTTTTCGTTTATTTAACATACAAAAATTTGTAACAACACCGCATGCTATATTTGAGATTGAAGAGAAAAGGAACTGTGCACTTCCTTTCTGAATACAATTTGATATTAGCATGAAGAAACTCATACATACATCTACCAAAGAGCTGACAAAGTTCCATCCAATTACTTTACACACCAGATCACTCAACATTCATATTACTCAACAATCTCTGATGTGTAAAATACTAACTAGATTAAGACCTTCGTCTTAATTACCACTTCTGTAACTCCGACGATTGTGGCCAGCAATGTTGCATCTAGAACATTTGACTGTTTTCTTGTCCTCCTCTGTTGATGATCTAATCCTTCTCTTCTTTGGCCGCCCTGGCAATCTACGTGTCTGCGGGTGCTTCGACTTCACCACAATGAGGCACAGGAGTGATCATCCCTTCATAAGTTGCACAGTACACGCCCTCATAAGTGTACATCCACATTTGGTGTTTCTTGAATAGTATTGATGCAGCAGCGTGCGCACAAGGAATTTCAGACTTTTGCCACCTCAAACATGAGCATGTACCGATTTGCAGGTTCACCACATGCTCATGCTTCGCTGTCACTATATTGAACATAGTCAGTAGACGGGAGAACTCGATAATATCGTGCACGAGCAATAGCAATTTTAATCTCATCCTCAACCTCCTTGACCACTGCAAAAGGACCTGTACCTGGTTTTAGCACTTGGTTTTAGCAACCTACCTGTGCTTGCTTTCTATGAATGAAGCTAATTGGGAAGGTACATAAGCTTTGTCTTATTCTTTCTCTCTTAATTGTGACGCTCTCACTTACATTAATAGAGCTTCATAATGCGGCAAGTTGCTTCTTATTGGTACATTTGAAATTACAATGCAGCTCTGACATAGTTCAAGCCAGTTTACCTTCACGAAAACATACTTAAGAAGCACAAGGCATACAAAGTGCTTAGAAAGATATATTTGCTATATTATATATCCCAGTTAACAACGTTACTTACCATTTATGTTCGTTTTTGTGTTCTGGTTCCTCAAAAGGTGAGTTCCTTAATGGCTTTGCAAAATTTGGCAACAAGTCTGATATTCAATGGCACGGACTCCTAAGCAGTGAGGCCTGTACCGGCCAAAACTCCTTACTGCAATTAGAGCAACTTTGGATTACTTCCAACAGATTGCATATCTAAAATATTAAATTTGGTACTGGGGTCCAAGGATTTATATGCAGAATGGTTTTAAGATTTGGACATCAAAGAACCAAAGGAATTATATTAACATTTCATTATAGAGCCTAAAGTGCAAAATGTTATCGAACAGGTTGTAAATGGATCTTTTCTTTCTATGACCTGCAATTTGAACAGTTAATTTGATTTGCTTAGCTTTAAATTAGATTATTGTAAAGCTTTGATTGTATTGGTCATGGGATGTATTCCATTATTATCCAAAGTAATACGTGTATTATCTCTTTGCATTTTCGGTGTTAGGTCATCATGATGTTTGTGGTCATCGAGTGTGGCAATACAAGGTAAAATTCATTGTGACAAGTCATTTTGGCATTGCTATCGATTGTGTCAACAAGTTGGTTGGACACACAGTTTGATAAATAATGGTATCTAACCTCTTGGTACCAAAAATACTTCTTGTGTTGTATCTAACATAGTTTATGTTAGATACTTGTTATTTTTTAGGGAAAATTTTAAAAATGCCCCTGTATTTTGGTGTAATTGTGAAAATGCCCATGTATTCCTATTTTTTTTTATCAAAATGCCCTCCTTTTTCTATACTCGTGATCTGATCTACCAAATGCATTATGCAAGTCAATATCCCACTACAAACTCAGTGGCAATCGGATTGATCCACCAATTCTATCCTTAGGTCCTGCAAATCGGATTAAACCCATCAATTCTAAGCTCAAACACAAACGAATTGGTAGTTCTTATTCCGGTCTTTAATCAGGGCGAATTTGAGGCCTAATTCAGCAGAAATTCCTGGTGGTCCCATAGCAGGGATTTGAATTGGATTTTCAATCAGAAATTTGACGTAAGATTGGGGTCCGCTGAAGCTTGACAGGGAAAAATTGAAGCCCCAACTGCAATTTCAATTTTCTACTGATTCAATACGGCAAAATTAGTGGCAGGCCACCATAGCATGCTCTTAAAGCAAACATGATCCTGGACCAATAACATGATTGCTTAATATGCTTTTAGCTACAATTGCGTATATGATTTGCACGATGAAACGCAGATACTGCAGAAATAATAGTGGTCTGTTCTCCCATTCAAACTCAAACAATCGTATAACAATTTTAAGGTTCACAGATATACTTCTATCTAATTAGAAGACTGCTAAGAATACGGAAGAATGGATCATCTCTCAAGCAGGTCGGTACTCACAAATAGAAATGAATTGGGATATGTTATGCATGATAAAAAAACAGAAGCACGAAAGCTACATGGGTGAGAGGATTTGTGATGCCTCTCACCGTTGATCGCTCTCCGGACTGGAACGTATAAAATACAGGGGCATTTTGATAAAAAACAGAAATACAGGGGCATTTTCACAATTACACCAAAATACAAGGGCATTTTTATAATTTTTTCTATTTTTTAATTAAAAAAAGAAAAAATCTCGCCTACTTCAGATTGGCCCTACCTGTTGCCAAATCTTCTCCGTGATGTAAGCCAGGTTACCTAAAACTGTTCGTTCCGGTTTTTCTTTCTCTCCAGCAACACTTGATTGAATCATCAAAGTTCATTCGAAATTTGCATTTAATTTATGCTTAGTTAGTTAGTTAGGACGAAGAGAAATGAAAAAGCTACAAGGTTATGGAGAGAGGAGAGTAGATTTTTGCATATCCGCTATATTTCCACAAGGATAACTCGAGGCTGTGAATTTTCTACTTCCATTCCATCTATTATTTCTGCAAAGATTTTGGTATCTTGAGTTCTCCTTCTGCTTCTTATAAATTTTCCTCTTGTCTCAATGCTAAACCCTTCCTCTTTTGAGCATTAAATGTGATCCCCTGCTGAATTATAATTTAAGAATTTATGCACCGTATCTAACGTATCTTGAAAATTTAGAATCTTCAAATATCTAGATACTTTAAATACACGTATCTATCTTTAGATACTTTTGAACTATTGTTGGATATTTCTGTTTGTATACATGGGGCATATTGGAACTATTCTTCACCAAAAACTCAAAGTCCAACAACAGATGCTAGATGTTGTACATATTTTCTATGCCATAAGCTAAAGTAGGGTGAAGACAGATGCTAGATGATGTAAACATTTTCTATGCCATAAGCTTAAAGTAGGGTGAAGACATTTGCACGCTTAAAGTGAGTGTATATGACGCTGGTGGTTTGTGTTCATTGGTTGTTCAGGCATATGAAGCATGGCTGCCTTAATCATATACTAAGCAGGCTACAAGCCATGATTAACACCATAAATCCATTTGCAAACACATGGGAGAATAATTTGCAGAATCTACTTTGACACCACAAATCTAGTTAACTAAGGATGTACATGATGTTGCAAGTGGGATGTTGCAAGTGCCCATATTTGAGACTGTTTAATAATCTTTTTTGCTTTCTTACATACATATTGTATTTTACCATTGTGCACACCTAAACATGGGTATTGATTATTAATACCTAGAGTTTTTCATAATTGAGACAAGCAAGAGTTTATGTTTTTACAACATATTTGGGTCATCTCCATTAATTGTTAATCAACGGAGAAAAAAAATTAATTTAGATAGGGTTAAGGGGCTGAAAGCTTCGAAAGACGGCATGTCCAATGAATTCATGTTGGGTTTCTCGCTGTGTAATGTTTTGATACCTAACCTAGGCTCTGTGCTGCTAAACCTTATTTACAGTTAATTATGATTGAGTGAAATTCTGCTCTCGAAATATTAGTGCCAAAACAGTGAGTTGTTTGGATGGGTTAATGCCAAATCAATGGGTTGTTTGGATTAGTGCCAAAATAGTGGGTTATTTGAGTGCCCAAATACCTTTGTTGCATTGATAGAGCTAGATTTCAATATGCACCTAATGTGATAGGCATTGTGCAACAAAGTCCTAGGATTGAACTAGCAGAAACGCAGGGTTGGGGAAAGGGTAGGATAGGAAGAGCAAAGAAGAACTGGGAAAGAAGAAGAGAGGAAACTTTACTAAGGAGCCAAACTAGGATGGGATTAAAGATTCGTAGGAACCATGGTTTGATTTCTTTCTAGCATATGATCATTGGAAACCACTAATGTGCTCATGCTATTTTTGTGCAATAAGATCAGTTTATATCGAGAAAGTAAATGTATTTGCTTTTGCAATTCAAATCTAAATCATCCAGAAAGTTTCTTGCTCTTACACTGACTAGAAATATGTAACAAATGAAGGATGAGCTAAAGTAGATGAAATGAAGTAACTCAAACATGATAACCAAGAATAAATCATACCAGTAAGGTCTTACATTAAAAAATGGAAAACAAAATGTGTAATATGTCGACTTGAAAGCTAAACATTGCACGCAATGCAATGATAAAAGCGCAATGCTTGGAACATTTGCCCAAACAACATCTGACAAATGTACGCAACGAGATCAAATATTCAAGCTTCCATATGAAGCACAATATTTGCTCTGGGCACAGAACATGGTTCCTCCTGATGTCCCACAACCACTCAAGATTGTATCTGCCAAGGCTGTACAGAGTTTTTTTGGCGAGGGCACTATCACATACAGATATGATGGTCATAAATGGGCCAAAGCTCGCTTGGCTGCCAAATTATCTAATGTTCCTGGAGGGGCTCACTTGGGAGATTACAGTGGCCATGAAGGCATATATACTTGGAAGTTTTCTGAGCTTCAATTGACTGCAAAGATTGTGAGGACTCCTGTGCTTATCTCTAACACTAGTTTGCCTTCAACTCTGGCCCATATTATCAAACATTCAGGCAAAAGATAAGTTTGTTAGAGACTAATTTCAAGAAGTGAATTGAATTGAATTGAATTGAAAAACTTTAAGTTTTTTTGTGTGTTCAGCTCTGCAGATTGTACCATGGTGCATATGGTGTGTACCAGAGGAGGTGCCTTGCATACTAAGTCTCAAGCTTCTCTTGGCCAAGTTTCATCAATGCCCTTTACAGCCTTATTTTGGTTCTATAAACCAGAATGAAAACTACCAAATAACCTGTCATTTTCCATATACATGCATAAATGCACTGCATGAAAAGAAAAGGTTCAGTCCATAATGTCAATTATAGCAATTTCAATGTGTGCAACTTTCAGAGCCTACCACAAAATCTTCTAATATTTCCTTAAATCGTAGGATACTTCATGTTATCAACCGAAAATTTGTATTCTACCGAAATTTTTCTTGCCATGCAATAACTCAATCAGAACACTTTTGAATCAAAAAATTCTTCTTTCCCCAGAGTTTGCCCAACACCGCCTATGTGCCTCTACTATCATCTTCATTATTTTGACAAAATATGTAGACACGGAAAGCCAAGAACAATTCACTTTGTGTTAAAAAAAAATTCTCAAGCAACCCCAACCCACTTCTATCCAAAAATTTGATTAGTTCCACAACCTTATACAACTATGCAAGATCTTGATGTTTACCAAACATTTGAACCATTTGAGAATACTGAAGATAGAAAAGGGAAGGAAATAGAAAGTACGTAACCGGCCCATAAACGATGCGAAGCTAGTGGACAATTTAAGAAATTTTTCATCGGCAAACTCAAGTTATTCATATTAATGAAAGCTCAAACATATATGTTCCTCATTTATCAAACTATTCAGAAACTTATTTGAGACTGGCTGCAGGTAGACAATGTAGATTCTAGGCAGCTGGTTATAGGCATCGTTTGGCTTAACAACTGCCATAAAAATGCCATATTTTGATATA
>JAANSK020288112.1:0-10629 GCA_011763485.2 Isoetes engelmannii | reverse complement strand
GTACGTCGATGATCGACGCTACATCGACGTTGCATCGTCGATATAGACGTCGGTATGGCTCAATGTTTTTGTAGTGAAAATACTTTTGGCATATAATACGTATGCCGTATTGAGTCTATCCCTGCTTTGATGCATTACTATCATTGTAAATTGGCTGACTTATGCTGCCCCCGGGTTCATGTTGTACGCTTTCAGCTTTGTATCCTACTGCATGACAATCCATGCTTTCATCAGCTTGATCCTGAGAGTTGATTTTCCTCCTTGTATTATTTTGCTATCTACCTCCGTCCATAGTCTGCATCCAAATTTCCAGTCCAGTCTTTTAGTTCTACGATCCAAATGCCTCCAATATTTTCTGCCATTTCCTTTGAAGTTTCTATGGCTCTTCCCGCCAGCTTATTTGCTGAAAGGTGTCTCATGTTTCTGCTAAAAACGCTATCGCCATTTCCAGACCCAATATTTCAAATGGTGGTATGCCAGTCTCATGAAGAGCTATTGGCACTGGTGTTGCTTTTTTTTATCCCTAATTCTTTGCACTGGAAGTGCTTTATTATTTCTCTGCCTTTATTCATTTAGTATATGTTGTACTACATCCCAACACTTCTACACCATATAGCATTGCTGGTGTTACTGTCATACCAAACATTTGACTTTTTATCCCCCAGTCCGTTACTATGTGTTATGCACATACAGATTGCATTCCATAATAGTTCTTAATTGCCAATTGCCATCTCTCTTCTAAATCATGTTTCCACGTTCTGCAGTTTCCTATCTTGTACCCTAGGTATTTGTACTCCTCCACTTTATCCACTGGCTGTCCCAGATATGTGACCATTTCATCCCCTTTCCTGGACTTCTTGAAGCTCACTATCTTCCTTTTTTTCCAAATTAACTGTTCGACCTGTTCCTGCACAAAACTCCTCTAGTATTCCAAGTAGACATTTTTGTTTATTCCCCTCGTGGTCATCAGTATGTTTCCCCTCTCAATTCTGGGGCATAATGATCTCCCCCTTTGCTTCTTATAAATTCCCCGATCGCATCAATATATAACCCAAATATCTTTGGGGATAGAGGATATCCATGTTTGACTCCAATATCACACTCAATCCCTTCATCTGTCAATCCCATTTTTGCCTCTACTTTTTCAGCTCCCCAAAAGACTTATACCTCCATTCTAGGTCAATGGTATACTTTGCATATAACCCAACTACTATCTCTACTCAGGCGTAATAGGCCATGCATTCATAGCCTCCTATCTTCCACCTTCTCAACAATGTAATGCTTGTCCATGAAGTGCTTTTCTGCCATGTCCCCCCCCCCCTCCCCCCACATCCACTTCAAATAGGATTCTAACGGTTAGAGACATCCTCTTTCTAATATAATCATATACATCCACTCTGGCTGATTTGTTGCAAACTATTGGTTGGATGTAGAATGGTCAGATTGGAAAGGCCCTCATGGGAGTTCCTCATCCAAGGGATCTTCCAATACCTCATCATCTGCCACCTGGTCGTTTATCTTCAAATCATGTATGGCATCATCATTTGGATCAAGGTTTCTGCTGCATGCACCTTCAAGCCATTAAATCTCCATTGGAGCATAACTAATCACTACAATTGGCTGAAATTTAGGGCTAGCAATCAGGTTCTTGTGCTGTGTAAACCCTAAACTCTGAACAATGCTAAAAGTGCATAAGTCTTACCTTAGGATTGTTGACCTTCTCGGCTCTTTTAGGGTTTTGATCGAGGCCCTAGTTCAGTACGATTGTAATAGGTCTGGAATAACTTAAAAAATGCCTTATCTTGGCTTAAAGTTCCAAAAGCCTATGATCAAGCTCATCCACCTTGACGCTCATGATTTGACACAAAACAACTTCAGAATGATGTGTTCTAGTGCTCGATCTTTTCAAAACACAGTGACATAGTTCAAATATGGCACTCTTCAGTACACTGTCAATCGTACGAAGTGGCCCCCAATTTGGGGGGGGGGGGGGCATGCTAGACATATTAGAACTAGCTCTTGGTTCAACACTACACTGGCCAAGATATACCGCGCTCGAGTGAGCCCAGGTTTATACCTATAACAAGTAAAGCCAAGAGTGTTTATATTCAAGCTCCCACAATCAAAACTCCTAACAAAGCATTTGAACACGGTCGACAAAAGTAGCAACATTTTTTTAAATTTCAAAACTAGATCTTTAGCCTATGGAGAAAAAATTGGACATTTTTTAAAATTTCAAAACTAGATCTTTAGCCTATGGAGAAAAAATTGGAAGGAAATGGGGCCTGTTTCGGATAGGACCGGCTATGGCCACCCTGCCATCTTTCTTCCCGTGCTCGTTAAAGAACCCTCCCTTACCTCTATGTTTTATATCTTCCCAATCCGCTCCCCTTCTTATTTGCCAAGCCCAAAGGAAAGGAAAGAAAAAACGTATTAGCAGACCATATGGAGGAGAATCCAACAATAAGAAAGACGTATTTGAGGATTTGATGGTTGTATGGGATTATTTATTTGAAATATGCTGTGACAATTCAGAACGAGCATTAGCGTTAAAGGAAGTAGCCCGGAATGGTTTGGAGCTACACGGTAGAGGCTGTGTGCTTGTTCAAGAGGTTGCTAAGTCGCTGCCAAGAGGTAGGGGTAGTGGATTTCTTTTTAAATCCGCAAAACCTTTATCTAAGAAACAAGATGAGAAGTCTGAAGACCCTCAATATTGTGATTCTGTCAGCTGGAAAGCTGAATATGTGCCTCGGGAGTTTCTTGTTGATCCCATGCTTGCACCAGAAGAGGATGTGTCTTCGTCAATTGAGACTCAAGAAGTAAGCTAGTTTCTAAAATGTATTTTGTTCCTTGGTGACATCCTAGCCATTACTAAATTGATAACAGCCTTAACCTGATTGCAATAAGTTTTTTTTAAGTCTGATATATACGTTTTCTATGCACTTCAAGAAAGAAGAATGAAGTAAATTATGCTAGTCCCATAGATCATCACTTGTTTTTGCTTCTGTTGAGCGGCGTTCTTTGCTCCCAATCCGAAGCACCCTTTGTCCGTTCATATATAGATTTAATCGTCTTCTAGAGATGCATGAAGTTGCCACTTTGCAGGATCAAATTATTGATAAACTTCAATTATTCTACATGGTCTTTTAGATTTCTGAGAGGCATATCATTGACTATCTTCTGGAATGTAAGGGCTATTTTGGCAGTTGTTTAATGAGGTAGAAAGAAACATTGTTGAATGCACGCTGCTTCCTGCATGCCTTTCATTGCGCACAAATTAGTATAAACCTATAGAGCCACATCATTCATCAATCTTATTCAAGCTTTCATAAGTGAGTTATGCTGAGACTATAGACCTTTGCTGCACGCTGCGGAGAATGTCAGTGAGATTGACGTGAATCCATCCATGTTGCCTTATTGTCTGGTCACTCAGCAGAGACGATAACACCTAATTGGATGTTGCATTGCTATGAATTATATTGCAAAAGCACCGATAAATAATTAGTAATACATTGATAGGCAATGGCTGCTGGATGCTTGCATACATTCAAGGAAACTATGCATTTAAATCTAGTGATTTACACTTCAAGTACACTTATAGTGTCTATTTATTACCTTCATCACATGAATCAGTTGGCTCATATAGCGTGATACTATATTCTCTTTCAGGTGACTTTTCCAATTGTCAGCAGAGAAAATCTGTTCTCTGTATTAAGAGGAGCCGATAGAACGCGACTATTGAGTTTAACTGCAAATACTTTGCCTGCTGAATATGGCTCTTTGAATTCAAAATCAATGCAACTCATTGACACGAAAACACAAGATGCAGGTGGAGAAGAAGCATATGATCCACGGAAAGAGGAGCTTGTTCTGATGCTTGCTGTTAGTTTTGATGGGAAACCAGTAGTTGGTGCCGATGTCGTGCAAGCATATTTAGATCATCAAAATGATACTTGGAAATTGAAACTTAGAAGTTATGAGACAGTCCCTCTCTAATTTAGTGTTATTCAAGGCATCATTTAGGTGAATCTTTGTGATACGTGTTATCGCGAGCTCAAATTTTTTCATTTATGGTAGCCATTATATTCGGCTTCTATAGGACCATTTCTGGCCAGGAGCTTTACAGTTTGTTTCCTTATGATTTCCTAACAGATTCCACACATTATTACTTTATCTCATAAAGTGGGAGTTGCTTTCATGGTGATCTTATAATTCCAGCAGTTCTTAATGGTTGGTATATGATAAGTATGTGTAATCGATATATCAAGAAGTTGGTACTCAAATTGCCGAACAAATAATAAAGCTTTGGTGTTTCCATGGTCTACCCAGCTAGTTTGGGAAAATTTCAGTGTATAATAGAGGATAAAAACTAGCTTCCTGCTCTTTCATGAAAGCCCTTTCTGTGTTTTTACAGTATGTGCTACGATTCATGATAAGGGAATTTGTGGCGTTGCCCAAAAGGTGGGAGTGATGACTTCTTTTTTATTAGTTTGTCAGAAAATTAAGTCATATGTACTGGGTCAAGAGCAGCTGTTCAAGAGACTGTACTGGTTCAAGACCATGGGAAGCCTCTTATCAAGAGCAGCTGCACATAGATGGTCGACCTCACTAATAGCAATAGTAGATAATGATGCATCTTCTGCAAGTATTTGGAATTACCAGCATTCTCAGTGTAGTTCAGAAAGGGAGCCTGTAGATGCTGATGGCTCCTATCTTACATGTCTCATGATTGGGATGAAAGGAGGCAGCAGGTTAGATCTCAGGTATAATGCCACTTACATATGCCGCAAGAATTCTTCTCCTGGACCCAGTTTTGTAACAGTTTGTCTGTTCTGCTTCTTAATGTGACAGTTCTAAAAGTTCTAAGCTATGCTCCTTAGGATACCCATTTAGTTTCCTTGTCTTTTTGCTTTCCTTATCAGTTTGTTTTCAATGCTTTTAGGGGCCAGGCTGAGAGGGAGTTTAGTGTTGAAATAGAGGCTATTTGGCATGGTCCACTTGCTAGGTTACTGTGCAGAGGGCAGTTACAGGTTGGTTACTTTCTTTACTTTGTTTATCCTGGTTTTTTTCCTCCTTAGATGTGTTCCTCATATGTTGTGCTTCATGGGTGTATCAGGATGCTTGTATATGAATATGTTGATAATGGAAACCTGGAGCAGCGAGTGACTCCATGGCATGCTGCCAAAAGCTGGTGATTTTGCATGGGGGCGAGGATAAAGGTTGCTCTGGGAACAGCAAAAGCGTAAAGTCCTATTTACTTGTTGAAATATATTTTTTACTACTCATTTTGCTGTTCTATCTTCTACAATCTGAAGTTGTAATTTCATCATTTATGCAGCTTAAAAGCACATGAATTTGAATCTGAACTGTCAATCATATATCTTGACATTCTTTCTGCAGACTGGCATATTTACATGAGGCAGTTCTGGTAGATTGTCAATGGAATGCAAAAATTTCAGAGTTTGACTTAGCGAAGCTTCTTGGCTCAGAGAAAAGCCATGTTACTACTAGAGTGATAGGGATATTCTGGTATGTGTATCTTTGTAACAAACGAGAGTATATTTGTAACAATTGATGCCTTATATCTACCATTGTAAGGGCAGGTATGTTGCACCTGAATATGCCAGCACAATCTTGTCAATAAAAGAAATGTTTACAGTTTTGGGTGTTCTCATGATGGAGATGATAACTGGCATGGGCCCTGTTGATTACAGCGCATCTGAGCGTGTGTGTATTGTTTCTTTTAAAGCGTGGTTTATGTTCAGGTTTGATGCTCTCATCAGGGACGTATTGGACTTCAGTATGTACCTGGATAACAGGTTTTGAAACTTCATTGATGCAATATAGTAAGGGGTTGTATCTTAGGACATTCATGAGCTCACTCCATGTGGTCTAGTATAATCTTAATGCTGCTGTCTCATGGCAATAGGAAGCCTAAACTATTGGTATAGGCTAACCTATGTATAAGTAACACGATGGCATATCAAATAATGACAGAACATTATGAGTTAAAACTAAATGCTGCCACCCATGACTTTAAGATGCATTCATATCCTACCATGTCCATTTGTTTAGGCTGAAGTATATCAAGGCATCGTACAAAGAATGCAGGCCCTAAAGCAGAATTCATTTCCGTAACATTGATGTATTTGTTCTGCCCCCAACTACATTCATCTCCTTATCGCTCATCCCTCCTCATCGCTCATCCCTGGCCGTTGATGGCCAGGATATTCCCTAAAAGATGCCCTCTAGTGCCAAGCGACTTTATTTTGGGGTGAAGTATTGTCCTTTTCTATTTCTGGTTGTATTTGTGTAGTATTTGTTTCCAGTCTGAATCTCACGTTTTGTAATTTGCCCATGCAATCGTCTTGCATGCTTTCAGATTTGCTTTCGTGGACGTGTCTATTGATAGCAGGCTTGCTCTGTTTATGTTGTGCTTTAAGCCTTTGGAGTTTGTTTACGTTTTTTGATTGCTCATGCAAGTTTTCAAGCCAAGCTTATTTATTTTGCACCTGCAGTTTTCGGTCTTCCTTCCAATCCAAGCACGGAGAGAGCTAGAATAATAGGAGTTTCTGGATTAGTCTTTCGTAAACAAGCTGGTGCAAATACGTTACCATGGAAGTTCGATTCCTCCACTAGGGGAGGGTGCCCACGAAGCTCCCACTTAAGAAAACAAACTTTATTATGATGGCCTAAACACTTCTAAACTCAACTTTTTAACATATCATAGTGAAATTTGTATTTTTAGCTTTAAATTGATACTATATACGAGAGTTTTCCATATATTTGAAGTTTGCTTCGGAGGTTCCAAGTTGGGAGGTTAATTTAATCCCAAGAGGTCCACATTTGCCCTTTAATGGACCACTAAATGCCCTTCAATGGACTACTAAATGCCCTTCAATGGACCGCATGGGACCTTTAATGGCCCAATGTTTACTTGCGGAGGTAAAATCGACTCTTACCACAATTTTTCTCTAGAAAATCATAACATGGAGAACATTTTCGAATAACACAAGGGATTTGAACCGTCAATAGCATTTGCCATTGTTCCAGATCTCCTTTTAACATTATTCAATTCACTAGCATTTGCTATTGTTCAAACCTTCTTCGTAACATTATTTTTATTCATTGTTAACATATATCAGGGATAATTCTTGTGCCAAAGCTTCATGATGCACAATTCTTCATGATAATTCTTGTCCACTTTAGATCAATTCCTCCTGCATTTGTCTGAACTCCCCCGACAATCTCTGTGTTTGAAATCTCTTCGTTCGTCCGAGCGCCCTAATTAAAATTGTAAGTTTTCTGCGTTGTTCATCCAAAAGCTTTTCAGCTTCCAAGATGTCTCCTGGTATCTAGATTGAACAAACAATAGCACGCAATTCTGACATCTAACTTCAGAAGTATAATATACAAGCATTAAGTTGATAGTGAATGTTGTACAAATTAATAAATGATGAAGCTGTACAACAAATGCAAATAGGATCTTACAGTAGGGGTATTCTAGACATTTTCTTGGCTGGAAGAGGGATGCAACCTTGGTACTGTTATATCTTTCTCTTAAGAGTGGTCTGATCTTCCACCTTGAATTCTTCTAGTCCTGCATGGACAGCAATCAACTTTCTGTAACTTGTATTTGGATCACCCGTTTCAACCCCATCCTGTACAATAAATCTAGGAATTTAGACATGTATGGGTAAAGGGACTAGGGAAGTTTTAATGGCATCAGAAAAAAAATCAAATACCTGCTCATGTATCCAAACAAGACTTCTAAAAAAATCTTTGTGTGCTTCTAAAACGGCTTCAGTCAATCCTGAATATTCATGTTTGATTCACATAAGAATACAACAGTAATTAACACTTGAATGAAGGGGATAAATTGTGTACCTTGCCTTTCTCCATGTTGCACTCCATAGGAAGCAAACGTTGGAGCGACATCAAAGATGGAACCTCAGTAATCCATACCTTTCTTCTTATTAAACTTTTTCTTAATCCTTCCCGCCCACTTTCTAGCATGTACATGCATATCCTCATAGTCATCGCCATTGTACCAACCTTCCCCCTCTTCTCTGTGCTCCAGACAATAGAAGTTCACAACAGTCTTCTAGCCCTTGGAATGGAGTTTTCATCAACACAACATGATCTTGAGTGTCAATTTCCGTTCTTCTAGCTCATCCTGCTATCTGAAGTAATGAATTGGCACTTAATATTGTTATGCCTTGGCCACAAAAGGGGCAAACCCTCTGAAACATAGGTTTAGAGAAATGCAAGATGAAGCAAAGTGCACTAACTTAATCAGTAACCAACATACTTCAAATATAACAGAACCATCATAAGCAGCATAGAGAATAATTATACTGACACAAACACTTAGTATCACAAGATGTTTATTTAAACCTTCTAAAAGAAGCACCCCTTTGTATGCATGCAACAGAAACTAAGGCTTCTCATGGTGTCCTGCACGCTAAGAGCTACTAGGGCATGAACTCTATCAGCACTAACAAGCAGAGATCTCATGCAATAAGGCTCCCTAGTCATGAACAGCCAGAAAAACCTGTTTAAACAACATATATTGCTACCATCATCACTACCACTACTACTAAATAACAAAGGCTCATTATAACCATGCATTTCATATTGCACAAACTTTTAGAATGGCTTTCCTATTCTAGACAAGTCTAACCCTTGTTTTTGTGCCCATGCTTGTGCGAATATAGGCCTACTGCAATACAAATCACCATGCTTGTGCCAACATGGGTCTGTACAACATGGGTCTGCTGCAGTACAAGTCTCTCTTGATTAAGCAAGACAACTCCAGAATTTTAATTCTTGATTTCTTACATTTTCAATTAAACGAATACATGGGAAACAAGGGGAGACAAATAATTCCTTAAATAGTGGCCAAATAAGAGTCTTGAATGCTAGAAGATCCTAAATTATCTGTTTGGATGCTAGAAAATCCTAGATTATCTGTTCTGTCAACCTGAAGCATCTCAAATTGCTTCAGGTTGACAGAACGAAGGTCAACATACTTGTTTTTGAATCCCAGCGCTCGTCGCCAGAAGCCGCTGGGAGAACCAAGCGTCGGAGAAAGGGAATGAAGGGGTCGAATGAAGGTCCACTGGTAGGCGCAAAAGAGGAAAGTTACTGGCGGATAACGGGTCATAAAACATCCACTAATGGTTTTTTGACGGAGGAAGGTCACTCTCCACTACCTTGTGGTCACCCTCCCCTGCCTTGTGGTGCTGGAGGTTTGATTGACAACACGAGTAGGTCATTCTTGACGTGGAGTTGGCCTCTGCCTTTGGGCATTCGGTAAGCAAGTTAGACGGTAGAGAAAATTAGAAATAGCCAAGAAATTTGAGGAACGAAGCTCCAAAATGACATATTTGGACGCTGGAATTGAGCCCTGCCCTGTCCCAAATCGGCTTGCATCTTTTTTATATAGAAAAGAAAATACACATAAGAAGAAGAAAAATAATAATTGAAAGCAATGCGGCCCACCACCATACATAGAGCAACGAAAAAGAAAAGCTAGAGGGAAAGGGAAGCGCCGAAGGAGAAAGCTAAGCAGGCGGAAGAGAAACGGTACAGTAATCGGTCTCCTAAAAGTATGGCTCAATATTTTTCTCCATCGTTCCTTTAGTTAGATCAAAATCTAATGGTGTTTAGAGAATCCAACTCCTTTTTTTTTTTTTTTACACGTGGATAGGCTAGGCTTCAAAATAAGGTGGCACACGAGGTCTAGGCTTCAAGATAAGGTGGCACACGAGGTTAGGGTGTTACGCTAACAAGATCTATAAAATATTTTTGTGAAGTATCCTAAATATGAAACCTACATGGGAATATTTTCCTGGTAACAATTTCCTGGTTAACAACTCAAGACTTTCACATGTTATTCAAACCATCTAATAGACAGAAATGCTTTTGAGAGTTATGGCACAAACACCAATGTCAACACTAGTTTTTGTAGTTTAATAAAACATTTTTCTAGCATATCACTAAAAGCGTGGCCAGAACACTTGGAATTTTTAGGCACTCAAAGAAGAATAAATGTTTTACTAGAAGCTCAGAGAAGAGTCCAGAACTTTCTAGCACTTAACCATGATACAACCCCAGTTGGCCTTACCACTCTATTGGAGAGTTAATCGCAATCTACAGATTCGGCTATATACTATGAGATAATACAGCTAACCAGGACTTATATGAGCATACAACATGCCAACGCAAAATAATTGGCATAAAGTTGTCTTTTGTTCTAGTATATCATGACTATTTACAACAATGATTGGCATAAAGTCGTCTTCTGTTCTAGTATATTTCTCCAGGAGGAATTAGAAATTAAACAACAGATTCCAGATGCAATATTGTTAGCAGAAGCTGGCATGCTCCCTTTGGAAGCCCAAGCTTTGTATCAGACACTAAACTTTGTTACAAGGATTCGCAAGTGGGCATTTACCTAAGTTAGCACTAGCCCAATCCTCATCCACAGGATGGTACCGTGATGTGACTATATGGTCTGAGAAATGGGGGATATCCATGGATCAGCTACCGGACACAGATATTGGTGCCCGAGATTTAGTACAGACACGAGTTGTAGAGAAGCTTTGGGCACACAAGGGCTCGCGC
>JAANSK020288101.1:0-10629 GCA_011763485.2 Isoetes engelmannii | reverse complement strand
GTATTCAAGCTCGACCAAAAGGCATTTCTCAAGCATTCAAGAAATACAGGGCTATGGTGTCGAGCTTTTGCTCGTCTGTAAGATCGCAGATGCGATTGCCTTCAGCTGAAGCTGAACACCACAGCGAACTCCAGGTTTGCTCTCAGCTACGAATGCAACCTCACCAGTGTTCATCTAATCCAAGGGGTCAGACAGATTGCAACTGAGTTTCTTCCCAGCCTAGAACTGAGGACAATAGCATGCAAAGCTTGCAAGATACTCTGCGGCTCATGTAGTCGACTCAGCTTCTTTTTACTTGCCGGGCCTGGCTGCATTCCGTAGTATACGCTCTCTAGCAAGTTTATCCTATAGCCCGGGTAGAAGCATGACGAAACTAAAAGCATCAATGTTCGTCATATCCAGACATGTCTTGAACCAGGGCTCTAGATCGCCCTTATTGTAGAACAAGGTTGGGTCCTCAATCATGTTGATGGCAAACAATGCCATAGGACATGGAGCTAATTCCAATCCTCCGAATCCTTTGTGACCCTGGATAACCAAGAAAGGAGGAGAGTTAGAATCTACATTGATAGGCACAACACCCAACCCAAGCTTCAATTTAAGGATTGCCTGGGCTCTTGGAGGAAACGCCTCTGTCTTGACGTTGCGCTTCAGCTTGTTGGTGACGTACGAGGTGCACAGTCGTCTCAGCTCTTTCAAGTCGTCAACATCAAGCTTGGATTTGTCCTTGAGATACTCAAAGTCTTGTTCTTCATTACAGGCGATGCTGCAAAACTCTGCAATATCTTTATGCAGAGCACGACTCCTCTTCAGGACGATGGCATCTTAGAATTCATGGTTTTCCTCAACATGATCGAACCATCTATACTTTTACTCTGCAGGTCTTTGATCTTAGCATCCGTAAAACCCATGATCCTCTTCATGAAAGCCTAATTTTGGATCAGGTTTCCAAGGGAGCTCTCTATTGTTGTCCTTCAACTGGCCCCTCTGCCACATAGTCCAGATCTCGGTCCATTTCTTCACACATCATCGTTGCAGAGAATGAGATCGTATTGATCAGACAAGAACTCCCTTTGTTTTCTTGGGGCCCTCGTTTTCTTTTCGTCCTCATCGTCTACATCGTCATCCTGGTGGCCTTCAAGGAGGACATATCTGCATAGCCTCTCGAAAATTTTCCATTGCTCGGAGGGCGCCTTGCTACCTCTAGGTCGGGGCTGACAACCCAATGCCTTCCATTGATGCTTTGCATGTATGATTTGATCCGGATATGGGCTGTAGGCAAGTCGAATTCAAGTCAGTTCAAACCTTTATATGTAAACATCCTAGCTGCCACGCTAAGATAACTTGGAGGGCTTTCTCGACTCGTGGGTCGAGAAAGACCAACAAGATGCAAAAGAACAGGGCTTTCACGACTTGCACAGGACTCGCGAGGCGAGAAAGCTTCCAAGAAACCACGTTACCATGGAGGACTTTCTCGACTATCGTGAGTCGAGAAAGCCCCTTCAAAAAGCAAAGACAGACTGCAAGGACACATTCTCAACTCACGAGTCGAGAAAGCCAAGGACAGGATGGCCTCAGCTATTCATCTGGTTTAATCTTTTCTACTGATAACTTTTCCTCTGCCCTATCAAGAGCCTCAATCATGGCTGCAGTTGCATTTGAGACATCCTGAATTTATTCTTTAACAGAAGAAAATGATGTACCTGTTTCACTCCGTGCTTGAGGTTTCCCAGGTAATTTAGATAACTGCTCTTTCCCAATTGCTTGGTATATGTGTTTCTTAGATGGCTTCAATTGTTCATCTGACTTGGTAATCCCAACAGTTGGAGGTGACCTTGATGGTAAAGATCCAATAAATGGTTGAGTTCCCATCTTTCTTTCCACTGGAATGATGTGAATCAATTCTGACTGAAGGACCTTCTGAAACTTTAGAGCTTAAAATCGAAGATGAGCATGCATTATATGTATTTAATCTAATAGCCTGCTCAAGGGTTGTTTGAGCCATCCTCTGATAATACCTTTAGTCCAACATATTCACTTAAAACCTCTTGCTCACTACCACAGTCTCATTCTATCATTTTTTTAGAATTAGGTGTCATTGAAAAGAGCTAAGAACCCCAATACCAAAACTAATAGAATAGTCTAGAAAAAAAACTAAATGCCCTAAATGTTCAGAGACAATAAAGATTTTAGCAACCAAGTTCTTACTTCAATAAATGGAAGCTTAGGAAGGAAAATTTTAGAAGCAAAAAGAGTTGAAATGACCAAGATCAGCCGACATAAGTAATGCATCTCCGGGCTTCTGGCTCATGGAAGCCATCTAGCTAGGTCTATATCTGCAGCCCATTTAGTAAGCTCTTACAGATAACTTAGATAGGAATTGAAGAAGCAAAAAAATGAGATTTACCTGCATGTGCTTTAGAAAGATTGTTGTAGAAATTCAAAGCTTTCTTAGAGAGAGAGGACAAATGACCACATCAGCTTGCTTCTAGCAGGCTAATTTTCTTAGATGTTCCTTCGGTGAGACATTTCAAAAAACACAGAGAGGATCAAATTAAGCTGAAGAAGCAACACGAGAATTCTATAATTATGCAGATCTCACATTACTCAGTCAGCTTCTTTTTATGAGGATTATAAATCTTTAGGCTTTCTATGTTGCTTACTATAAACTTAAGGTAAACAACATTTTAACAAACTTGCACTGAAAGACAGGTTTAGAAACAGGCAAAAGCAATGACCGAAAAAGCCCAATCTATGCTCCATGTCATTCAAATGATTAAGCAAAAACCCAGAGATATGGAACTGTTCCTAGCCAACTGATTTAGCGAGAACTGGATTGTTTGGAAATAGAAAACTAGTAACAGAAAATGACCACTACAGGCAAAGAATGTACCTGTCTGCAGACGCAAGCATAATTGGGTTGGATTAAAGAGCGGAATTGAAGAGGAATGAATTAACAGTTGCAAAAGATTTAAGCCTTTAAATATATCTTACCTTTCGAGGCAAGCAAACATCTCAAAGCCATAGATTATGCAACATGTTCGCCGGATTGTTCCCCTTGACATATTTGATACAACTACAGAAATTGCAGATGCACAAAACTTACTCTACCCGTCTGACGTCGTGAAGCAGTCAACTGAGTGTGAAAGCTAGCATTCCTATCGCCCATCAACAAGCATGTCAAAGATTTCAACGTGCGTACAGTAAATAAGGTATTCAATGACAAAGTAAGAAATACTACGGCCATGATCACATCAGAGAACAAGATGAACCCATTTACGACCACCCTTATGCAACGTCGAATTTTCTCAACTTCACCCACCTGGCATCCTTGACCATGAACTGAAGCTCAAAGTATGAGAAATATGCCACATTATGAAACCCAAAAGGTCTGGTAAAAAATGCAAGAGTCATGATCACATCAATGCATGATAAGTTCGTGATGGTGAAAGTATTAGGCTCGACAACACAGTCGCACGTACCTAATTTCAAGAACTAACTTCTTCTACCAATCAGAGAACAAATTACAGACCATCCACATACATCAGCTGCCAATATGACTAGCATACTGCACCACTTTCAATAGCTGCCAAGGACTAACGTTGTCCTTGACTTACATACAAATGTCTTTGCACATGATCAATTATGCACAGCCCTCACACGCATACGGAAGAGACGATGTACTCTTCCTCTTATATATCTCCAGATAGTACAACAAAACGTACTGGAAACGTTGTCTATGAGGGAGGGGGAGAGGGGGGGGATTGCGGTGATAGCTTAGTGGTCAAGCCATTGATAATGGGCGATCCCCATCCAGGCCCAAAACCCAATGATTGTCATTGGATGCTAAAAGAAAGGGAGGGGGAATTAGGGGAATCCTATGGTGGTCGACTATAGCACCTATCTATCATAGAGAATAAATTACTAATCGCGTATTCTTATTAGCCGTAATGGCTTTAGCTAAACTTGCCCGAAATTAATCCCAAAACCTTTTGTGATTTATCTAAACTTTGTAAATTTTCTCTCTCATATCTTCTAGCATATAGCTAAACTAATCCAAAATTTATCTCAACAATTTATGTGGTCTGGGCACGAAAAACCTTAAGCTAAAATTATTAAATTTTTTTCCCAATGATCTCATTTACTTAATCATTTCTTTTGTAGAAACATGCTAAAAAGTTATTGCTGGCTAAGTCTAGACCTCAAATTATTATTTAGATGCTAGAAAATAGTGTGGTGTTCTCTTTTTTTTTTTTTTTTTTTTTTTTTTATTACCTACGTTTACTTTAGTTAAACTATCCCAAAACTCATTCCAAAACTTTCTATAGTTTAGCTAAACATTTCAAAATTTCACTCTCTTACTTTTTTGTATTCGACTAAAGACCTTGAAGGTTGGTGTAGGTGCGCAAAAAGTTAAGCTGAAATTACTATTGTTTTTTCAATTCTTTCCATTTACTTTAGTCTAAAAACTCTGCCAAATAGCTAAGTTTAGCCCTTAAATTATTCCATCTATCCTATGGGCACAAACGACAAGGCAATAATGCATTCAACTCATATATGTTCTCAAACTATCTACTTCACTAGATACATCCAAAGTAGTCCTAGCATTTCTAACCTAAACGAGTGGAGTCACGAGAATTAGGAAAAGAAAAAGAAATGCTAAATGCATTGTGAAAGGGAGGATGTTACGAGTGGCCCTAACAGGTTAATAATAGGTCTAACTGCACAGGTTGGAAACAAAGAAATGTTTGCGCGTCCGCCAAGGATAAAGATAACGTATTTCCTACTTATCCAATGTAAACAACTTTTATATAATACATATAATGGGTCTAACAGCACAGGTTGGAACCAAAGAAATGTTTGCGTGTCTCTCAAGGATAAAGATAACGTATTTCCCGTGTATCCGGTGTAAACAACTTTTATATAATACATATAATGATATAATGGGTCTAACTGCACAGGTTGGAACCAAAGAAATGTTTCCGCGTCCGCCAAGGATAAAGATAACGTATTTCCTGCTTATCCAGTGAAAACAACTTTTATATAATACACATAATGATATAATGGGTCTAACAGCACAGTTTGGAATCAAAGAAATGTTTGCGTGTTCGCCAAGGATAAAAATAACGTATTTCTTGCATATCCGATGAAGACAACTTTTATATAATACATATATAATGATATAATGGGTCTAACTGCAAGGGTTGGAACCAAAGAAATGTTTGCATGTCCGCCAAGGATAAAGATAACGTATTTCCTGCTTATCCGGTGAAAACAACTTTTATATAATACATATAAGGATATAATGGGTCTAACTGCACAGGTTGGAACCAAATAATTGTTTGCGTGTCCGCCAAGGATAAATATAACGTATTTCCTACTTATTCGGTGAAAACAACTTTTATATAATACATATAACAATATAATGGGTCTAACTGCACAGGTTTAACCAAAGAAATGTTTGCGTGTCCGCCAAGGATAAAAATAACGTATTTCCTGCTTATCCAGTGAAAACAACTTTTATATAATACATATATAATGATATAATGGGTCTAACAGCATAGGTTGGAACCAAAGAAAAAGTTTGCGCGTCTGCCAAGGATAATAATAACATATTTCCTGCTTATCCAGTGAAAACAACTTTTATATATTACACACATAATGATATAACGGGTCTAACTGCACATGTTGGAACCAAAGAAATGTTTGCGCATCCGCCAAGGATAAAGGTAACGTATTTCCAAACATTTCTTTGGTTCCAACTTGTGCAGTTAGACCCATTATATCATTATATGTATTATATAAAAGTCGTTTTCACCGGATAAACAGGAAATACGTTATCTTTATCCTTGGCGGACACGCAAACATTTCTTTGGTTCCAACCTGTGTTGTTAGACCCATTATATCATTATGTGTATTATATAAAAGTTGTTTTCACTGGAATATCTAGCATAATAACAGGGGGTTCCTTTTGTGTTTTTGTACGCTTTTCAATAAGGTTTTGGCTATGATTTTGTGGTGTATTCGAATGGATGTACTAAATGGTATTTCTAGAGTGCATCCTTTTCTTAGCCATCGATGTTTTATGAGAGAAAGAAATCGTGTGGTCGTGATTGTATTTCCATGCATGTGGTATTGCATGAATTGTGTGGCCATGGTTGCGTTTCCATGCATGTGCTTTTGCATGAATTGTGTGGCCATGGTTGTATTTCCATGCATGTCCTTTTGCATGAATTTTGAAGTGGTTTTACATGAGTATGCATCAAATCTATCCCCTTCTTGCATGTGGATTATTATTGAAAGGATGTAGATTATCATTGAAAGCATAAGATCATTGCTGTGGATTGTCAATGGTTGCAAAAACATCCTCACAAAGGTACTGTTGTTGCATTTTCAGTATTTAGTTTGCAATTCGATTTTTGCCAAATGAATTTATCTAGATATTGCAATAGAATTTTTACCAACTAAAATGTTTGGCAGCGTAATCTAAAATCAAAACCTTCCTTTTTTACTATGATGATTCTGTAGTGTGAAAGGATTGCATGTTTATATTACCTGATCTTTCTCAGATTCGTTAGATTCTTTTCTTCATTGGAGCTGATTGAGTTATTCTAGTAATTCCATTCATTTATAATAATGGCTGCTTTATCTATTGTAGGTCGTATTTCGAAACCTCTATTTCATAATTTCATCAGCATAACCACTACCTGCACATGGAAAAGACCCTATTGACGTGATATCGTTATGGTTGGATCAATGACATGCACTCATCTTGCAATTGGGCATAGATCAATGCAGACACTTATGTGTTCAAACAAACAGGCTAACCCTCTGTGCCATACCACCATCTCACCATCTTGCAACACCATATGTAAATGTTATATGTTGTTTTATATTTTATTTGCTAATTCAAGTTCCTAAATAAATATATCTTTAAAAATGTTTTCAATATGATATCAATATCTCTAGCAATATTATTGATGCGCACTTTCTTCATCCATCTCTACACCATCCCAAGGCCCCGAAGGGGCCAAAAAAAAATTTAATTAACACAACCATTACATCCAACACTATTAAATTAAATTCCCCTTGAAACCCCCATTGGTTTGGGTGCATATTCACACGGGGGGTGACGTAGGGCAGCGAGAGCCCCTTTTATACCCCCTAAAACATTATGAAATAAACACCATTTGGTACATTGCCTCAAATCTTATAGTATTCCACAAGTCTCAATATACAGTATACAAAAACTTCTACGAGCATACCCCACAAACGAGGATCACTATCTACGGTCCCAATCAAGGCATAACTCGTGAATATGCCCATCCAACAGCGCTCGTTGCCTGAAGTCACCCCCCGTGTGAATATGCACCCAAACCAAAGGGGGTTTCAAGGGGAATTTAATTTAGCAGGAAATACGTTATCTTTATCCTTGGCAGACGCGCAAACATTTCTTTGGTTCCAACCTGTGCAGTTAGACCCATTATATCATTATATGTATTATATAAAACTTGTTTTCATCGGATAAGTAGGAAATACGTTATCTTTATCCTTGAGGGAGATGCAAACATTTCTTTGGTTCCAACCCGTGCTGTTAGACCCATTATATCATTATATGTATTATATAAAAGTTGTTTCCATTAGATAAGCATATAAAAGTTGTTTTCAAAGGATAAGCAGGAAATACGTTATCTTTATTATTGGCGGACATGCACATATTTCTTTGGTTGCAGTTAGACCCATTATATCATTATATGTATTATATGAAAGTTGTTTTCACCGGATAAGCAGGAAATACATTATCTTTATCCTTAGCGGACACGCAAACATTTCTTTGGTTCCAACCTATGCATCTGGACCCATTATATCATTATATGTATTATATAAAAGTTGTTTTCACCGGATCAGCAGGAAATACGTTGTTTTTATCCTTGGCGGACACGCAAACATTTCTTTGGTTCCAACATGTGGAGTTAGACCCTTATATCATTATATGTATTATATAGAAGTTGTTTTCACGCGATAAGCAAGAAATACATTATCTTTATCCTTGGCGGATGCGCAAACATTTCTCTGGTTCCAACCTGTGCAGTTGGACCCATTATATCATTATATGTATTATATAAAAGTTGTTGTCGCCGGATAAGCAGGAAATACGTTATCTTTATCCTTGAGGGAGACTCAAACATTTTTAATGTTCCAACCTGTGCAGTTAGACCCAATATCATTATATGTATTATATAAAAGTTGTTTTCACTGGATAAGCAGGAAATACGTTATCTTTATCCTTGGCGGACACGCAAACATTTATTTGGTTCCAAGTTGTGCAGTTAGACCCATTATATCATTATATATGTATTATATAAAAGTTGTTTTCACCGGATAAGCAGGAATACGTTATCTTTATCCTTGGCGGACACACAAACATTTCTTTGGTTCCAACCTGTGCAGTTAGACCCATTATATCATTATATGTATTATATAAAAGTTGTTTCCACAGGATAAGCAGGAAATACGTTATCTTTATCCGCCCATTATAACAACCAACATGATTCCTCTTTTAATTAAAGAGAGCTAAATTATTGCTGAGTAATAGCAAAGTTAAAGACGACTACTTCCTTGCTGAGCAGTAGCGAAGCAAGTAACATCATACAATGTTAAGGCTCAAAAGATTAGAAATCGTGACAATTAGCGTTCTCATTAGCAGCTACCTATAAAACAACATTGGACTGGAATATGATATCATCTGCAAATGGAGGTCTTAGTTTTCTTCTTCTGAAACATGTTCACAAATCCTTTCAAGTTCACGTATCCAAGGTGGAGCTAAGTGCAGTTTTGGAATTGAATTGGAAAAGCACCTATGTGCATGTTATGAAAACCATAAACATTCCTCTTTTTGAATCGTTTATCTAAGATCGAGCTAAATGGCAATTTGGATGCCAATGCAGCAGTTTGATGCCAGTAAGATTGGTATTATTATGGGTACTTCCCAAGCCTTGTCGGTTTCCTAAGCTCAACCTAATTAATTTGCAACATTCCTTGTCAAAGTTAAAATGAACATGGGTGTACATCCATTAAAACTTTGTTAAGTTGCCACATTCCTTGCTGTCAAATCCAAGATGAATCTAGTTAACTTGCCACATTCCTTGTTGTCAAAACAAAGATGAACTTTGGTCTGAGGTTCTGCTTATCTCACAATATTATGGGCATGAATTAACCATAATAAATCATGAGTGAATTGTTTCTTCTCAGCTTGATATGTTGAAGAACTTCATAGAAAGCATATTCTTGCTTGGTTGCAGCTTGAGCGTTCCGCCTAGCCTCTTATGAGCATTTCCATCATTGTGTTCCAAGGATATGTTGTTCAAGGATATGATGGGTTCAAATCCCATCCCATAATAGATTGTGTATTCGATATTATTAATCACATGGTGGCATTCTCTTAGTTTTGATACTTAGAAATACCTATGTTTTGCTTGACTTTTCGCAATCTCTTCTCATGGCTTTTAATCTTCGTGTTTTCTTTGTGTGGCCCCGAAGGGACCCAAAAAAATTTTTATATAACACAAACCATTACATCCAACAATAATAAAGTAAATTCCCCCTAAAAACCCCCTTTGGTTTGGGTGCATATTCACACGGGGGGTGACTTCGGGCAACGAGAGCTGTTGGATGGGTATATTCATGACTTATGCCTTGATTTGGACCGTAGATAGCGATCCTCGTTTGTGGGGTATGCTCATACAAAACTTTTTATACTATATAACAAGAATTACAAAATACTATAAGGTTTGAGGTATTGTACTCAATTGTGTTGATTTTATACATGTGTTATACTATTTTAGGGGGTATAAAAGGAGCTCTCGCTGCCCTACGTCACCTCCCGTGTGAATATGCACCCAAACCAAAGGGGGTTTTCGGGGCAATTTACTTTAGAATTGTTGGATGTAATGGTTTGTGTTATGTAAAATTTTTTTTGGACCCCTTCGGGGCCACACAAAGAAAACACGAAGATTAAAAGCCATGAGAAGAGATTTTGAAAAGTCAAGCAAAACATAGCTGTTTTTAAGTATCAAAACTAAGAGAATGCCACCATGTGATTAATAATATCGAATACACAATCTATTATGGGATGGGATTTGAAGCCATCATATCCTTGAACAACATATCCTTGGAACACAATGATGGAAATGCTCATAAGAGGCTAGGCGGGACGCTCAAGCTGCAACCAAGCAAGAATATGCATTCTATGAAGTTCTTCAACATATCAAAATTGGTTCCCTGGAATGCACATGCATACACATGCACACATGCACACTGCACATGTACTGTGACGTACCCAACTCATATATGGTGCCCCCGCCGTATAAGAACTGGATCATCCCCCCCTATTGGCCTTGCATGCCAACAAGGGGCCGTTCGTCTGCCTCAGCATCCTTGATATCCTTCAAGACTGAGGGGAGGACCCGGACGTGCCATTGAACCCCGTCTCCCTCGAGGTCTACCTATCAATGCGGAAGCGAACCAAACATGAGAACAAAGAATGAAACACATACAAAGCCACCTCGAAGGGTGGTACTCACCATAATCCCTGCATCAACAAAGGTCATAACAGCAATAAGGGACATA
>JAANSK020288090.1:0-10629 GCA_011763485.2 Isoetes engelmannii | reverse complement strand
GATGCTACAAACCAAGAATCGTGGGTCATCCCGGATCCGACAGAGAAGTATGCAGTGTTACCTCTATATTGGTGAAAGCAAGAAATCTCTCAAAACTTGAGTATTCCTAGCGATATGAATTGCTCAATTCATTTACAACTACATAGTGATTGTCAAGTCTGAACTGTTTCTCGAGTTCTGAATTCTGTCCAGCAAAGAAATCCGTTCTACATGCAAGAAACTACCCATCTTGGGCATTGATCAACTAAATTCAAAATCAAAAGACCTGAAAAAGGTCTTAAATGCCGATTCTGCCCAAGCTAAAGTCACATGATGCGGATCGGCGGTGCAGGTATCAGTTGCTTATTTTCGGCTGCACAACTGGCGTAAACGTCCCGGGGGGGAGGGGCACTCAGAAGAACCTGCCAAAAACATGTGAATGTAAGGGAGGGGGTATTTTTTTGGCAAAATCGTACCGTATAAGTACGTATAAATATGGGAGGGGGTCTTTTTTGCTTGAATTCCGTACATATTATAAAAGAAATATGGTAGGGGTATATGAAATATGGAGGAGGAAAATTCCGTATAAGGGTAATTTCTCTTGACCCCATGCACGCACATGCCCTATGTAGCTTACATTAGATGCCCCCATGGTCAACGTCTATTCACGTTGACAAATTTCCGCAGCTGCAACAGTGCAGGCTTTTAGGATGGTTTAGGGTCCAACTGTTGCATGTCGATCCAGCATTATCTTTGTGGGATTCGTTCAAGGTAAGGTAAGTACTCATTCTTGCAATTCGAAATCCCTATCATAGATTAGCTTTATGTTTAAATTTTCATTATGCAGACCTAAAAAATATGGTTAATAGCACCTGTTTCCGGCTAGCTTTGGACTGGCTAGGATCTTCTTCTTCTTCCCCATCGCCGTCTTCAGATGCTTGATCATCCCCAACAGGTAATTGGGTATTGGCTATAACAGACGATTTCTATTTCTTCCTCTTCATGAAGATCTTCAGGGATGCTATTCAGACCCATACTAATACTGGAATGGGAGTTAGGATTTGAAGACAACCAATTTATAGAAAGCCCATAGAAAGGAAAAAGAAATTTGCACAAATCGATCTGCACAAAGAGTTTGGTGGATGATTTTCGTCACCGCCAATTACTTACTCTATATCAAGGAATTTCAGAAATCATGTGAATGGAAACTTCTGCACTGTAGCAGCCAAGTGTGCCATAGACCCAAAACCGCTACTGACCACCTATACAACAGTGGTCGCGCCTGTGAAGGCCCATAGCAGCTGCCGGAACCGCTTCTGTGCTGCAAAAAAACTAGCGCGAGTGAATACGCCTCCAGACAAGCATGCGAACAGCTCCACTACTTCCAAATTCAATGCGTGAAAGCTCGTCTCAATTTGCTCACCGGCCACTTATGTTATGAAACAATCCCCAATCTGATAGAAAGCCTACAATTTCTTTCATTAAAATAAATCTCCCAGTTCAGTTTTTCCGACAGACCGCAACTTGTGATTCCTCCGAGGATTCCAATTTGATACCTGCCAGATCCATAATACCAAAAAAAAAGAGCCACAAAACATCCAATGCCCATGAGATCAACACATGTGGTTGTGCAAATCCCTCTTGGCAGACATATAGGACTGTTACCTTAATAACAAGTTGCTTTCTGGGTTTATCAATAAGAGCATGCATTTTTGGAGTAATGAGGTGTCTGCTACAAGCTCCAAACTCAAAATCCTGTATTCTTGAATCTCCAAACTCAAAATCCTGTATTCTTGAATCTCGAAAATCAGCATCAGATCTTCAAGTACTGGCATACCCAAAATTTCTTCCATGAGCAGGATGAACGTCTCCATCTGTGCTCGTAGCCCCATTAATCAAATCCTCCATACTAGGAGCAAGAATACTGGAAGATTCCAAGATTCCTTCCTTTTTATGAAGGATTAGCTTCTCCTGTAGGTCCTGCAGGGACTCTTGCCCGAGGATCAATTACTGCTCCAAGTCCATAGCTAAATCCTCTACTGGATCTGTTTTCACCCATAATGGGTCCTTCACCAAACTTGTACCACTAATGGATTTGTTTTCACCCATAATGGGTCCTTCACCAAACTTGTACCAAACTTGTACCACTAAATATCAAACTCGTACCACTAAATATCAGTTTCTCCCGCAGGGTCCCTCATTGAATCCTGCACTTGATTCTCCAAGATCAACTTCTCACTTAAGTCCCTCGTTGATCGTTGATCTGTGGACCATGTCTTCATCCTGCAAGAAAACCTCTTCACATAAAACCTCTTCACAGAAAAAGCTTTCTTCTTCTAAACAAAAATCTTCTTCTTGAAATATCATTCCTTCAAATTGCCCTAGAATAGGTGATGCTTGACAGAGATAGAATAGGTGATGCTTGACCGAGATACCCTCTTAGACTGGGACATGCAAGACCGTTATGCCCAAAATCCAAACAATTGTTGCAGTATTGCCCCAATCCATGTGAAAAACAAATCTGATTCTCATAAAACTGCTGTCATTCTTGATGGATTGAACAAGCAATCCCTCATACAGCCCAAGCTTCACTGTTGCAAACCTCCACTCGTGCAAATACACCAAGATCCGTATAGCTTTTTGAACATTTACATGCCTGGGCTTTCTGCCATGAATAAAAGGACATGTTCAATTCTTCTCTTCCACGATTTGCTTCAAACATGAAGCATTCTTTCCATAACTCCAAGATCTGCTCCACCGAGAATCCTCTCAACTGGAGAGAGGTTTCGATACCATGTGGAAGAGGAGAGATGAAACGAAACCAAGAACAAGAAACACTCAGTATATCTGATCTATGAGTACAATGATATATATAAGGGCTCTGCCCGAATCCGTTGGGATGATCCCAATCACTCTACAGTTTGCAGTCAACTGCCGCTCTGTATCATTCTTGGCTGCTTACCAATTTTCCTCAAGAACTTGGCCATCTTATGCTCCAATTATTTCTTCCACTTGCATGTTTCTGCATTTGAACCGCTAACAATAGAAGTGCCATTTACATTTGCATCGTTAGCATCTTGTCTCCTGTGTCAAATTGTGGTACCTCACATCTTTCATTCTCTGGCATAATTTCGGTTCAAGCCAATGGAGTGTTTTTGCAGGATCATTTGATCAGCAGATTCATGTTCCTACATTGGATGAAAGAACTGGATCTGTTTTGTGGAGTTTTGTTACCAATGCAAGCGTTTATGTTAAGTTTCTCGTTTTTTATTTCCCGCAATTGCACTTTTGTTGGAAGTGCTTCTGGAACTTCCTCCACTGGTCAGTTTCTTCGAGGAACAATTGAAGACTCCTCCTTTGCATTTTCTCTCCCATAATGTGACTCTCATCAGAAAACTTTCTTAAGATAGCGCATGAACCATCTAAAGGCAGCAAGTGCTCTACGATTGGGCATCCTCCGGTCAACAATACGCTCCTCCGCGATCCACGATAAGGCCTCCATCAAACTAGGGCATCTTCCGATCTGTGCAAGGGCAGTCAACGCGCTGTTAAGGGTCAAGCGATGGATGAACTAGGGCACATTTATGTGCCATCGTGGAGGGCAAAACGTGGACAGAACGTCGGGCCCCGTTTTAATAACGGGCAACATACTCTAGTTTCTGATTAATGTTGTAAATGTGATGCCATGTCTTCTTCTTGCAACTTAGTTTATTAGCTCACCAGATTCAACATATTTAAGATTTGATCACTATATGATGAACATGTAGTAATCATATCGTCCTTTACCATTAACATAGAAGACTTAGTCTACTGAAACCTTGCTATCAATTATTTGCCATTGAAAAGCAAGACCAAGAACCTAATACTATACCATGTACAGACTAAGACTAAACAGAAAAAGATAAAAGACAATTTATAGACATGTTAGACTCTGGAAACTATGCTTGTCAACAACAAATAACTTAATTTGACTGCCTTCACATTAGATTGATCCAGCATCGCATCTTTAGCTTATTGCACCAGGATGGAAAAACTTGAATAAGACGATCCCAACCCAAAGGTCCGTAATCAACCCAGATGTTGAAAATCTTGAGCTGATCTGCCATGGGAAGAGATTTTACCACACACTCAAGCCAGTGATCCTTAGGTGAATTCTTTACAAAAACAGGGAACCATGAGATGACTAGAGCCATTCTAACTGCTCTGGGTAACACCACTTTTCCATTGGAGAGAAGTCCAAACAAATCATCCAAATAATTCACAAAATTGGTCCTACTATTGTTCTTAACATGGTAATTATAGACTTTTGCCAACTCAATATCTTCTGCAAATATTTTGATAGCTGTACCAGTAAGGTTAAGCCTCCGAAGTTGGTCCAATAACCATATCAACCTAGCTTCAAATCTCGAATGGTGTGAGATGTTGTTCTTCAATTTTTGAATCTGTTCACGAAGATCTTGCAGGAGAAGATTCTCGATCGCCACTGCAAATGCGAGGTCTTGCAGATTATTTAACAACATATCAAAAGCTTGCCTAGCGTGGGAGTTCTGATCAGCCAAAAGAATAAGTTTATGCAGCGGGTGTTCTACCTCATCAGCAAAATCCTCAAAAGTAGAGGAGGATAACCTGAGCGCCAAGTCAGGAGAAGGCATGAGATTGAGTGAAGAAATGCATGCCTTAATTGTCTCTTCTTGCTCAGATGTCCAAGCTAAAGCCTCCACATAATTCATGCAACAACTTATACATTCTTCGCACAATAACTGCGCCGCAACCTCTAAGATGCCAAGGGCTTCTTCAATGCTAGAGAAATGGCGGCCTTGCGCTGGCATGTATAGTAGCTCGAAAAATTTAACATACATTACTGGGTCTTTGCAATTTCTGAGGTGTATTTCGGCTGGCTTAGTATGACTATCAGAGGCCCATCTTTCAGAAAGCTGAGCTTTGAAGAACTGAGCTTGAGAGAGTACCTTAGAGTGAAGTTTCAAAGGACCGATTGCTTCATCAGATGCAAGTGGCATGAGAGTGAGCAGCACATCCGCTGTGCCAGCGTCTCCAAATCTCATCTTCAAGATTTGGGCTTCAAGACGAATGTCCAAAGCATGCATGCCTTCCGTTCTGAATGCCCTTCTATCGTCAAGTTGCAAATGTTTAAGCATGCAAGCTACCTGGCAAGGTAGCTTCTTGACAGGTAGCTTGCTATTTACATGTTTAAGCATGCATGCTTCCCTTACATGTCAAGGGTAGCTTGCATGCATGGGATTAATTTTTGCTTCCCTTACAAGTCTGATCTCTGAACAAGCATTAATCTTCAACATGTTCAACACTCCAAGATTGCAGGATTATTTAGTGAGGTTAAACTAGGGTTTTCATCTGCTCTGCTGCACACAGAGCTTACACTGGCTATTTAAAACTTATAAACTTAAGAGCTTAATTTAATGTTATCACAGCCCAAATTTCTCAATTTGTAAGTGTCCTAATCCAAAATGAAAAGGTCGAACATTCTGAATTAAACTTAAATTATAATTATACAAGAAGCATTGCGCGAGCTGAATCCAAGTATTACCGCAATAAAATACATGCATTCACTTCATATATGCAGAATTTTGCAATAAATAGCTCACATTGCTCTGGTTGGTAATGAAGAAATAAAAATGCAAAAATTCAATGTTCCTCTAGTAGGTTTCCCAATGAGTACTTCTGGCCAGTTTTTTTGGTTGAAATTAGTTTGGCCGTAGGATTGGGTTGTTTTTGCCCCTATGGTTCATTTTGGACGATGGGATTTCGAGGGAACCAAATAGATATCTTTTGGAAAACCTCCTTTATTTTCTATGTGTTTTGTGGAAGCTAAAGCAATTTGCTAGAAGTATTACGTCTGGGCAGGGTATGCAAGGTTTCCTGGATGAAGCTCTGGTGTAGACGTTTGCCGCAATAGTTTTTTTTTTGTGGAGTGCAGATTTTGGGGTGCTTTGATTTCGGGTGAAAATGCATGGAACAGAGAAGCAGAACATAACGTGGCCAATTGCAGTTGAAGGAAGAATTGTAGAAACACAGGCAATTGAAGGACGATAGTGGACGTTGACAAGTCATTAAAGGTCCATTATCGACTACGGTCGATAGTGGACGTTGACAAGTCATTAAAGGTCTATTATCATGATCGACGGCAAGTAGATCTGACGTGTTATGCCTGCACGCGTGGCTGGCCGACACACTACGCTGGCATGCTGACGTGTGTCAGCCACGCCACATAAACATCAATCATCGACGAAAACTGCATCTGGCGTGGCATGCATGCGGATCGGCGGTGCAGGTAGCTGTTGCTTATTTTCGGCTGCACAGCTGGCGTCAACGTCTATTCACATGGACAAATTTTCGTAGCTGCAGCAGCACAGGCTTTTAGATGGTTTAGAGTCCAATTGTTGCATGTGATTCAGCATGATCTTGGTGAGATTTGTTCAAGGTAAGGTAAGTATTCATTTTTGCAGTTCGAAATCCCTATCACAGATTAGCCTTATGTTTGAATTTTTATTGTTCATATGCATTATACAGACCTGGAAACTATAGAAAATAGCATCTGCTTCCGGCTAGCATTGGGCTGGTTAGGATGATCTTCTTCTTTCCCATCTCCGTCTTCAGATGCTTGATCATCCTCAACAGGTAATTAGGTATAAGGAACGATTTCTATTTCTTCCTCTTCACGAAGGTCTTCAAGGATGCTATTCAGATCCATACAGCTACTGGAATGGGGAGGAGTTAAGATTTGAAGACAACCAATTTGTGGAAGGGAGAAAAAAAATTTGCACAAATCGATCTGTACCTCATCACCACTAGTTATTTACTCTATATCAAGGAATTTCAGAAATCAGAAACTTCTGCGCTGTGGCAGCCACGTGTGCCGCAGGCCCAAAAACCGCAACAGTGGAAGCCGCATATGGCCACCTATACAACGGTGGCCGCGGATGTGTAGGCCCCCAGCAGCTGCCGAAAATGCTTCTGCGATAAAAAAAACTAGCGCACGTGAATACGCCTCCAGACACGCATGCTAACAGCTCCACTGCTTCCAAAGTCAATGCATGAAAACCTCACCCTCAATTTGCTCATCGGCCACTTCTGCTGTGAAACAATCCCCAATCTGAGAGAAAGCCTACAAGGTTCTTTCATTAGATTAGATCTCCCAGTTCAGTTTCTTCAAATCTGCTTCAGTTGCTTTCCTAGGGACCACAACCTGTGATTCCTACAGAGATGTCAATTCGATACCCGCCAAATCCATGATACTTACAAAAAAGAGCATAAAACATCCAATGCCCATGAGATCAACACATGTGGCTATGCAAATCCCCTTGGCAGGCATATATAGAACTGTTACCTTAATAACAATGTGCTTTCTGGGTTTATCAATAAGAGCATGCATTTTGGAGTAATGAGGTGTCTACATGCTCCAAAATCAAAATCTTGTATTGCTTGAATCTCGAAAATCAGCATCTGATCTTCAAGTACTGGCATACCCAAATTTCTTCCATGAGCAGGATGAACGTCTCCACCTGTGCTCTCGTAGCCCCATTATTCAAATCCTCCATACCAGGAGCAAGAATATTGGAAGATTCCAAGATTCCTTCCTTTTTACCTTCTCCTATAGGTCCTTCCTATAGTGACTCCTGCCCGAGGATCAATGACTGCTCCAAGTCCATATCTAAATCCTCTACTGGATCTGGTTTCACCCATAATGGGTCCTTCACCAAACGTGTACTACTGGATATCAGTTTCTCCCACGGGTCCCTCACTGAATCCTGCGCTTCAGTCTCCAAGATCAACTTCTCACTTAAGTCCCTCATTGATCTCTGGACCATGTCTCATCCTGCAAGAAAACCTCTTCACATAAAACCACTTCACAGAAAAAGGTTTCTTCTTCTAAACAAAAATCTTCTGCTTGAAGTATCATTCCTTCAAATTGCTCTAGAATAGGTGATGCTTGACAGAGATAGAATAGGTGGCAGTATTGCCCCAATCCATGTGAAAAACAAATCTGATTCTCATAAAACTCCTGTCATTCTTGATGGATTGAACAAGCCCAAGCTTCACTGTTGCAAACCTCCACTCCTGCAAATACACCAAGATCCGGATAGCTTTTTGCACATTTACATGCCTCCGCTTTCTGCCATGAATAAAACGGCCTGTTCAATTCTTCTCTTCCACGATTTGCTTCAAGCATGAAGCATTCTTTCCATAACTCCAAGATCTGCTCCACCAAGAATCCTCTCAAGTAGAGAGAGGTTCTGATACCATGTTGAAGAACCAAAGGAAGATGAGAGATGAAACGAAACCAAGAACAAGAAAACTCAGCATATTTGATCTGTGAGGACAATGATATATATAGGGGCTCTGCCCAATCATGGCTAAACCGCCGGAACTGGCCGTTGGGATGATCCCAACCACTCTACAGGTGGTGGCAGTCAGGGATGCAATCTCTAACACATATCCATTATCACAGGCATATTGCAAAAGTCCAATGTGGCCGCATGGGATTGCCTTCTATACGGGCAGCACAATAAAGCATAGAAACTTCAAAAAACTTGATGTTGAGATGATAATTTTAGCTTGAAAGTAACCAGAACCACTAGCAAATAGGCATTTTGGAAAAAGTAAATTGTGACAGTAGTAAAATGAGGAATTGAACTAAATTATGAATTTTGCACCTATTCCCAGAGCATAGCATGCGTGCGTTGCCGCTCTGTCTCATTCTTGGCTGCTTACCAATTTTCCTCAAGAACTTGGCTATTTTATGCTCCAATTATTTCTTCCACTTACATGTTTCTGCATTTGAACCGCTAACAATAGAAGTGCCATTTACATTTGCATCATTAGCATCTTGTCTCCTGTGTCAAATGGTGGTACCTCACATCTCTCATTCTCTGGCATAATTTCATTATTTACTGGTTCAAGCCAATGGAGTGCTTTTTGCAGGATCATTTGATCAGCAGAATCATGTTTATACATTGGATGGACGAACTGGATCTGTAACTGGATCTGTTTTGTGGAGTTTAGTTACCAATGCAAGCATTTATGGCAAGTTTTTAGTTTTTCATTTCCCGCAATTGCGCTTTTGTTGGAAGTGCTTCTGGAACTTCCTCCACTGGTCAGTTTCTTGGAGGAACAATTGAAGACTCCCTCTTTGCATTTTCTCTCCCATACTATGACTCTCATTAGAAAATTTTCTTATAGTTTCTGATTAGTGTTGTAAATATGATGCCATGCCTTCGTCTTGCAACTTAGTTTATTAGCCCACCAGATTCAACATATTTAAGATTTGACCACTATGATGAACATGTAATAACCATATCGTCCTTTACCATTAACATAGAAGACTTAGTCTACTGAAACCTTGATATTAATTATTTGCCATCGAAAAGCAAGACCAAGAACCTAATACTATTCCATGTATAGACTAAGACGAAACAGAAACAGATAAAGAAAATTTATACACATGCTAGACTGTGGAAACTATGCTTGTGAACAATAACTAACTTGACTGCCTTCACATTAGATTGATCTGGCATCGCATTTGAAGGCTTCCTTTAACTTATTCCACCAAGATGGAAAAACTTGTACAAGATGATCCCAACCTAAAGGTCCATAATCAACCCAAATGTTGAAAATCTTGTGCTGATTTGCCATGGAAAGAGATTTCACCATATAATCAAGCCAGTAATCCTTAGGTAGATTCTTTATAAAAATAGGGAACCATGAGGTGACTAGAGCCATTCTAACTGCTCTGGGTAACACCACTTTTCCATTGGAGAGAAGTCCAAACAAATCATCCAAATAGTTAAGAAAATTAAGCCCAAAATCGGTTCTATAGTAGTCCAAAAGACTGTCACTAAAGAGTTTTGCCAACTCAATATCTTCTGCAAATATTTTGATAGCTGTACCAGCATGGTTAAGCCTCTGAAGGTGGTCCAATAACCATGTCAACTTACCCATCAAACTCGAAAGGAGTAGAAAATTGTTCTTCAATTTTTTAATTTGTTCATGAAGATCTTGCAGGAGAAGATTCTCGATCACCACTGCAAATGCGCGGTCTTGCAGATTATTTAACAACATATCAAAAGCTTGCATAGCGTGGGAGTGATCAGCCAAAAGAATAAGTTCATGCAGCGTATGTTCTACCTCATCAGCAAAAGTCTTTAAAGTAGAGGAGGATAACTTGAGCGCCAAGTCAGGAGAAGGCATGAGATTGAGTGAAGAAATGCATGCCCTAATTATATCTTCTAGCTCAGATGTCCAAGCTACAGCCTCCACATAATTCATGCAACAACTTATACATTCTTCACACAATAACTGCGCCGCAACCTCTAAGATGCCAAGGGCTTCTTCAATGCTAGAGAAATGGCAGCTTTGCAATGGCATGTATAGCAGCTCGAAAAATTTAACATACATTACTGGGCCCTTGCAATTTTCTGAGGTGTATTTCGGCTGGCTTAGTATGACTATCAGAGACCCATCTTTCAGAAAGCTGAGCTTTGAAGAACTGAGCTTGAGAGAGTACCTTAGAGTGAAGTTGCAAAGGACCGACTGCAAGGTGTGACGCTCCCTGATGGTATACGATGCTCCCATCGTATAACGCCGGGGACATTCCCCTCCCCAACGGGTCGAACC
>JAANSK020288079.1:0-10630 GCA_011763485.2 Isoetes engelmannii | reverse complement strand
TCTATTTGACGATTTCCTTGGGGATTTTTCTTAGACTACACTTCTGAATCACGTATTGACAGCCCAACATGGCAAACGGATTGCTGTCATTGAAAATGAGGTATGTATGTGATAATTTTTTATTTCTATAGATTTAGAAGTGACTTTTTTTGGCATGACAGTATGGAGAAGTTGGTATTGATGGATCTCTAGTTGTTGCACAAGATAATGTACAAGAAGACATAATAATGCTTAACAATGGATGCCTTTGTTGCACTGTGAGGGGCGACCTTGTGAAAATGATCTCAGAACTTGTCACTACAAAAAGGGATAAGTTTGACCACATTATTATAGAGACCACTGGTGAGTAATTAATTACTTGTAATCTATCTGCATGTATAAATTGAATCTAGAATAGGAAGTACATGATTTTGCAAGGTAATGTAGCCAATAACATCTATATTTAGCACCAGAAATAAATTATATTTTCTCTCTTTCTTGTTGTGGTCCATTGTCTGCATTTGAGCTAATTGTTTGGTATGCAATTTCTACAGGATTAGCCAATCCAGCTCCTATTATTCAAACATTTTACTTGGAAGAAAAAATAGCAGATCATTGTAAACTTGATGGTGTTGTGACATTGATTGATTCGAAACATGTTGTCCGTCATTTGGATGAGGTGAAACCAGAGGGAGTTGTTAATGAAGCAGTTGAACAAGTTGCATATGCTGATAGGCTAATTTTAAATAAGGTAATTAGCTGAAATACCTCTTTAGCATTCGATTACTGAAAGGTTACTTACAGATATGGTTTTATCTATAACAGATTGATTTAGTTGACGAAAAGGACCTAGACAGCATTATTCATCGCCTTAAGGTGATGTAGCTGTCTTTGTTGGAATGCGTTTAAGGATCTGTACTTGCTATGTGCTAAGTGCGTCTTATGTGTTGTAGCATATTAATACCATAGCTGAGATTCATCGTGCAAAGTTTGGACAAGTTAACTTGGATCTTGTGCTTGGAGTTGGTGGATTTGACCTTGCCAGGTTTGTCTTCATCATTTGAAGTCTTTGTCTTGAATTAGGTAGTGGCATTTTACCAGCAGAGATATAGTTGCATTAGTTTAGCCTTTTATATCTCTTAATTTCATAATCCATTATCACTGGATAGGGTTTCCAAGGACGTAGCAAAAATTGAAGAACCAAAGAGTGAGCATGAGCATTCACATGGTCATGGGCACGACCACAAACATGAGCACGAGCATAAACATGAGCATGGACATGGGCATGGTAATGTTTTAAGCGAAGCTTTGCAATCACTTGTTACAGTTGTTAGTCCAAAGCTATGATGCTAGTCAGGTTTCATACTGCTTGCACCCATTAAGTTGCTTAGGTTTAAATATATACTTTTAATGTATATTGTATCATTATCCCTACCTAAATGTTTAATGATGAACAGATCATCATGACCATGTCCATGACCCTGGTGTCTCATCTGTCAGTATTGTAACTGAAACTCTTCTCAACCTTGAAAAGGTATATT
The DNA here is from genome assembly GCA_011763485.2 of Isoetes engelmannii. Classification (NCBI taxonomy): domain Eukaryota; kingdom Viridiplantae; phylum Streptophyta; class Lycopodiopsida; order Isoetales; family Isoetaceae; genus Isoetes; species Isoetes engelmannii. The sequence continues at coordinate 9,110 of JAANSK020288079.1, read as the reverse complement.
ATAAAACAGGTTTGGAGAGCATTTATGCTCAAGCTTGAAATGGAACATACTTGATGCTTATGTTGGCTTGTCATTGCAGGCAGATGATTGGTTAGCCAATCTTGTAAATGAAAACAGCGAAAACCTTTATCGGATGAAAGGCGTGCTTGCTATTAAAGGAATGGAAAGACAGTTCGTTTTTCAGGTTCGTCTTGTGCAAAAAGAAGGCATTTTTTCTTTTGTCTTGAATGTTGAATTTGGTATATATTATGCAGGCTGTGCATTCATTAATTGATGGTGCAATGGGAAAACTCTGGGGTCCTAATGACAAGAAAGTAAGCAAAATCGTTTTTATTGGGAAAGATCTGGATGAGAAAAGCATTCGAGAGGGATTCAATAGCTGTCTGATTACAAGTGAAGAGAATGTAACGGCAGAACAGAAGGTAGCAGCATAGGGCATTGGCAGCTGTTCCTTGAATGCGAGACCGAGGGAGATTTTGTAGTAATTTGTAATCCCTTGAATCGTATCAAAATCTATTAGTTTGGTTCTATTTGCCAATGTCAGGGATACATACCATGTGACTGGAGCAAGGATGATCTGTTGTGTAATATTGTGCATAGGTTAGAAAGATGAATTAGGACCCACTGATCTTAAAGTGATTATGTACTTATTTTTTAACCAAACTGGCAAATCATTCTTTTAGTGAATCAATTCGCATTTGCCTTGAAACTCTTTCTAATGATGGAGGGTTGTGTCCAAAGGCTCCATGGGAAAGAGTTTTATGTGCATAGAGATGCTATGCAGAAACGTCCCTTTCATGACCGTTGTTCAGTGTAATGTGTGTTAATCCTTTTATCAATTGCCATTTTAGCTGCTTGATTGTGAAACTATTTGCTCAAACTTTATTGGTACCAGGAAATGTCTTATTTTACTCACAAAGCAGTTTGCAGGCTTGATTACCTTTATTGACATACTCTTAACCGGCAGGTCCTTGGTGATCTTAGATTTTGGTTGCTGGCCGTTTGCTCTAGCATGCTTATTAGCTGGAATTCCTGTGGTAGCCATGATGAAACAAGATGTAGCATGCTTATCATGATAAACAGGTGTAGCTCTCTAAAGAATAATTCCTCGGTGTTTTCTTTGCCTCTGTTTCACAAGTCCAAGATCTAATGCACCAGATTTAAGTCCCATTTTCATAGATTCAAGCTGCATTATGCATTTTGGTATCCTGTAATATCATTTTTTAGATATAGTACAAAGAGGGCTCCAATATGGTGGAAGAAGGGGTTAAACCCTCAAGAGAGCCCATTACACTTAATAAATGGGCGAGCCTATTTATTCAGCGTAATGGGCGAGCTTGGGGGTTTGACCCTTTGAACGGGAGGTCCGAGGCAGATTTGTGCTTTAGATCCGGACAGATTTGTGCTTCAATCAGATTTGTGCTTCCTTTTGTGCTTCAATCAGATTTGTGCTTCCTTTTGATATATGCATAGGCATTATTTTTTTGCTCTGATGATCAACGGTTTTGGGCTCTGAAAAACCTACAAAGATTTGTTCTGCAAGGAACCCCGTAGCCCTGATTTAATAGAAAGCGGGGCAATCGCCATAGCCACCAAGATTCGAGCTCTGCAATGTAGAAGACGGTGTATTGTTTTTGAACCAAACGCAGCTGCAGAGATGGGTAGCAGCTAGTAACAGCGACAAGGGCAAACACAAAAAAATGATCTGGAGAAGCAGGGGATATGGCCTACAGCATGTTTATCATGATAAACAGGCCAGCAGCCTGTTTATCAAATTGTGCTGCCTGTTTATCAAACTATGCAGAACATTACGACTAATAACTCCACTACATCCAACGGTTGAGGTGCAAATTTGTCAAGGATCTACCGGTTAAGTTGGTGTAATTTCATTTTCTAGATATAGTATAAAGGGGGCTTCAAATATGGTGTGTGGAGGTTGGACCTTCAAACTTTGTTTTTTCGAGCTTCAATCCAGCAAATTTGAATCTGTACTCAGAATTCCAGCAATATAAAAGCCTCGACAAGTTTACTTCCACACATCTATTTGTCTTTTAAGATCAATTGGTTTCATGCCTTAAGCCATCATTTGCAGTTCTTGTTTTTCAGTCGAAAATGTGCCAAAATGTTGTCATATTTTATGTAGCAGAGTTTTGGGGGCTGTAAGACATCTTCAATCGCCTGTGTTTGAAACCTCTATCACCTTGGACCTGAATTAAACCCCATGCTCGGCCATTATGGAAGATTAATGTCTTAGAATCAACATCAAATAGCATGATTCTTTGGGATAATTCCTAACAACGGTGGGATTGTTCATGACGTTAATAATGTTGTGATCAATACAAGAAGTCGTGTACTTTTAGGTAAGGTTATCGGACTAGCAGAGTTCGATAACCAAAAATGCGTGATCGAGGCTGTACGTCCGAGACCAGATATTTGGCACGTAAGGCCGAGGCCTGGACACGTCGGACGAGGCCCGTTAGGGCGGAGTCCGTATGTGGCTGATAACAGCCGAGGCCCATTAGGGTCGAGGCTGTTATCAGAGGTGACGTAAGAGGCGAAGTCCGATAACTGCCTTATCGGACTTATCGCCGCCAAAATTTGATTTTTTCTTTTTTCTCTCTTTTTTTTTTTTTTTTTTTTTTTTGGGGCGACGTACTGATAATTAGTTATTAGCACTGGAGGAGTACTGATAACTAATTATCAGTACTCCTCCAGTACTAATAAGTAGTTATCAGTACTAGTACTGATAATTAATTATCAATACTAGTAGGAGTATCAGTACTAGTACTGATAACTAGTTATCAGTACTAGTACTTGATAACTAATAATGTTATCCAAAAATAATGGACACGTGTTACACACAAGAGTCTGATAAGGTAAGTTGTGATACTCTTATTGGTTAAACAACTACCTTCTCCTATGCATCTACCATACACATCAGAGTGTTAGAATAAAAGGAAGATAACTCTGCTCGTAAAGGATAAAGCTTACGATGAATAAATCTGCTACTATGGGAGGGTCACCAATAGTAGACCATGATCCAATTTTGGATCATACAAAAATGGAACAAATTCTCCAATTGGATCAACCCATAATTATTGTATTAATCTCAAACCATTAGATAAAGTGGATGAAATAAAATGGATTTAATCTTAACCATTAAACCTTGATCCACAATGGGGCGTTCAGTGATTCTTTCTATTTTTAGATAGATCCATCCATAGGGAGATTTTATGGGCAATACGTATTCAATTTTTTAGAAAAAAAAAGTTTGCATAGTACCTTACACAAAGATCTTCTTAACCATGCAATTTAATTGATAAAATTATTTTATTATTGACCTTTCCTTAACCATGGCTCTTAACTGGTCCATTAGGTGCACCTCCACACCTCACCTTACATTCAACTCTAAAATTCTATTACACAGTAGCATCTCTAGTGATACTCAACACACCAAGGCTTTATCCCATACCTCATAGACCATATTAACTCCTCTCCAACATAACAAAATAGCGGATCCTTCATGGAAATCGTTATCCAATGGGCCCCAAACTTTCCAAGGCTTTATCTCATACCCCATAAACCATATTAGTTCCTCCCCTTCCTCGAGATGTTTGTCTTCCAATATCTGAAACATGCCAATGTTACCACGAGGAATTGAACCTTAGCTTTGATACCAATTGTTACACAATAGTACCTCTAGTAATAACCAACACACACAAAAGGGCGGATCCTTCACTGGCGCAATACACTATGTCAAATTCACAGGAAGCATTTGAACTACAACAAGGTTTCACACAATTGAACAAACAACCGACCTCATGCAACTGCCAAGGCCACTGTGAACATTTCTTTGGTCCTGTGGTCTTAGGCCAACTGTCAATGTTCAACCTCTAATAATATAATATTTGTGTAAAGTTGGAATGTTGTGAAGGATTCTTGATATTCTCAAGAACGAACTTCAATGACATATAATATTAAGTAAAAATTGTGAATTAGTTGGATTGTCTAATTGAGAATATATCATGCAAAAGATTGGGCATGGATAAACGGTTTCAAATGCTGGTAGTGTCAAGATTTCCACAATTTCAAAATGTACTTTAAAGCCTAATTTCCAACAGGCTGCAAAAATGCACCATGTTGCACCATAATGTTTTGCATATTCCCCTTAAGCTAAAAAAATAATGCAGCTTGTGTATGTTCCTTTAAACATTTCTTCAGATGTACCATCTTATGGGCAATAAACTTAAGTAGTTTTAGTTTCTCAAATTGTATCAGTAGAATATGTCATTTTACAAATGTACCATCTTGCAAGCATAAGGAGAAATAAACTTAATCAGTTCTAGTTTTCAAAATGTATCAGTAACATGCCTTTTCTAGCTTTATTTCATTACTTCACATATTATAACATTTTTGTAGTTGTGGCATTTGTAGCCGTGGCATGTACATTATCTCTCTTTGAATTATGAGTACTCTTATTTATATTTACATAGCAATTAACTGCAACATATTTGTCTCTTCCTTCTAACAGAATCTCTGGCTCCACGTAGTTTTCAAATTGAGCATTGCCATTAACTGCTAATTGACCGTTGTAGATTAAAAATCAGACCTAATAGGCTTTTCATCCCAACATTCCTGCAAAATTTGCTCATACACCAGTTCTTGTCATGCCAGGGAATAACTATAAAGCATGTTCCATCTACCTGCCATTTCTGAAGCACGGTCATCTTGTATTCGTGTTTTTCCAGGCTCTAGAAACACCACATCTGAGGCATACACTTTAGCAAAGCTCCTATTCAAACTAGTATTATTTTGCCATTCGAAATGCATGTGAACACCAGGCAAGATTGGTGGTTAAAAATCCTTGTGGATTACTTTACAACAACCACAAACAAAAGTATCAGACCATCATTACAAACAATTGAGACACCTGATGTATCCTGCAAGTGCCCTACTAAGAAGAGATTATCAAAGTCGTTTGGCTAAGTATCTGGAATCTTATCTCGATAAGTTATTCATATCCGCTACTATATGGCATGTGTATTATAAAACATGGATAGCAAAGGGATAAGCATAGACCTCAGATCACGGTTTTCCAAAATCCTCTATCCAAACATACGATCAAACCTGAAATGAAAATTGCAAGGTTCAAAATTACCTTTGAAGGCTTTGGGTCGATATAGCTCAGCCACAAAGCATGCAAAAAGGGTGGGAAAGCTATAAAACAAAGGCCATAAATGTTGGAAAGATAAGGTGTAAAAGTTGTGGAAATCGTATAACGTTACGTAAGATTTGTGAAGGTTTTTGTAGGTATTCGTATATGAAAAATTAATGTAGTTTGCTGATGGTGGAGATGCCATTCTTGAACTGAGGAGCTAGACAGCAGGGAGTAGAAGGTTTTTAATGGGAAATGTTTTTGGCTGCAAATAGATTGCAATTTCGACGCAGGCTAGCACGTCGGCATCCGAACAAGAGGGTCGGCATGGACAACATATATATGCGGTGCCGGATTGAGGTTTTGGGTTTGCTTTTGAGGCTTTTGGATTCTAGCAGCATTTTCTTGTTTTGGCAGTCAAGCTTTTAAGCTTCTTTCTCATATATCGTAATTTGCAGTCATAACTTTTCTGTTGGGAGATGATGGTAGAATAGGTCCTTGCATTCCATGTCTGTTCTTTTATGCTTAAATAAAGATGCATGTGTGCATTTTGCCACTGCAACAAAATGCTAGCCTCAATGATGAGCTCCAACGCCGCTGCAAATCATCCACTTGGGCACTCATTGCTTATGTCTCTGAAGCCGAGGCCTCGAAGAAAATAAGCAGAGCTCTTCAATTGTGCAAGTAGGCAAAGCGATGATGATTTTGGCATGAAAAGGAGAGATCTTGTGCTAGGCTGTATTGCAGGTCTGCCATTTCTGCAATGAAAATCCGGCATGGTCGGCTCCTGATGAGAATGCGCCCAAGGTCTCTTTCTGCTCCTTTACCCTTCTCATTATCAGCATGTGCTATATGGTAGTTGAAGGTCTTTCTGTTGCTTGCTTGTCACACATGGTGGCTATAGCGCAAGTGAGGCTTGGACTGCCCCCAACCACTTTACATTGCATCCGTGTGATCTGCATCCATGAGATCTGATGCTTGGACTATCCCCAACCACTTTACATTGCATCCGTGAGATCTGCATCCATGAGATCTGATGCCCAGTAATTCAGAGTGCGATTCTGGGTGGTCTTGAACTCGAGACATGTGGTGGCTAAAACTAGTGTGTAGTTGGAACATCCATTGCACCTGCTTCGAACTTGGTTTGAGTATGGAAAGAAAACTATTCTCAAGTCTAATACATATATAGAAGAGGATGAAATATTTGGTTCTACAAGTGATTCTAAGACAAGCTTGGACTCGAAGAAAGACATGGAAGTCAAGCAAACAAAAAGTAAAAAAAGAGCTGGAAACCAAAACATAAACCGAAGCAAGAAACTTGTAAGAAACAGGCAGAGTTTATGAAAGCTTGACAATGATTTTGAAAGAAAAAAAAAGCACCCAACTGGTGCAGAGTTTAAAGAAACAATCTTTAAGCCTAGAAACATTAGCATTGACAATTTTGAAAGAAAAGAAAGAACCCACCTAGTGCAGAGTTTAGAGAAATAAAAAAAACTTTAACCCTAGAAACATTTATGGGATCCCAACTTACACCCAGCAATATTGAACACAATGTCCATTGCTAGTATCACTTTTAACTCTCAAAAGTTAAGAAGAACGCTTTTAGAACTTGTTCAACTTGGTCCTACAAAGTTCTAAGAAAAGAAATGCTTGGCCATACTTTATATAATATATGTTGCATCTGCACAATCTTTCTCTTGATTTTGTGGCATCTCCACAAAATCAAGTCTAGCATCGTGCTATGTGATCCATATTGTTATTGAATTATCCAAGGTACATATGCATAAAATTAATTGAGCAGGAAGCCCCGTAGATGAATACAGTTAATATCTGAGGCAGGAGAATAATCCAAAATGATAGAATCCTCCAATTAAGGATGTCTCTCTTCCTTAGCAGTAAGCAGCATTCAATTCTACCATAGTTAGGATTAATAATCAACAATGATGGTGTAATAGTGCTCAAATATTTCTGCTATAACGTCTCTACAATTTCCATGGCCATGAGACATTTTTCCAGCACCTGGTCATTGTAACATTTGATTTGGTGGAAAAAAGTACACTGGTTTTGGCAAACGCGACACGAGCCCAAATAGATTTAAACAGCCAGCTAAATTAGAGACTTTGGAAACTGTTAAAGCTTTGAAACTCTTCAAAGCTCCAACTTGCAAGCTCCAAGGCTGTGATTCAGATTCAAGTACGGATGTTGGATGGTGACTAATATTTACAAAAGTTCATCAACTTTTGGCCGATATTTCAGGAACAGGTTGACTTTGCCGTTTATGAAGTTATGATAGGAGGGTGGGCACATCCCTGCCACAAAGCCATTAAATTTTGCTGCAGCTGTTGATTTGACAAAATCCTCCTCTGACAGCTCCCCAAAAAGTTGGAGCAGCAAAGGCCTCCGCCTCAACTCAAATTTCTACAACATTTATCAGAAAAGAATCAGCAATTTGAGAGATTTACATGGAAAACATATAAGATAAGAAACATGTTAATACAAAATTAAATATCAAGTTAACTTCATCTAAAATCATATAAAAGCATGTAACAACTGTCTACTTCTTACTTCTCATAGTTCGACTACATTTTGCATACAAATACCATGGCATCACTAAATTTCTACCCCAATTGATGACCAATGCAGATATTCCTACACATGTGAAAAAGCTATCTGCTTGGAGCCAAATATCCAGATATTTATGTCAACAAAGGGTTTTCATTTATATGTAAATAGCATAAGGGTCACATTGTTTTCTATTTACTTAGTACTAGCAGCGATAAGCACCAGAAGACGCCCCCATAAACTACAAAGATATTCAAGGTCGTGAAGAGGCACGGGATAGAAGAACGATCTAAGAAAGGAGGTAAACGAATTTATAATCTACAAAGATGAGTGGAAGAAGGATGATAAAGATAAAAAATAAAAGGAAACATTAAACAATTTTATTTTTACCTGGTGCTCCACTTCTGCAGCATAAAATGTATCCAAAGGTTCAATTTCAGTAACTATTAAAGCATTGGCTCTCTTGTCCTGTTCTCTCTCCTTGCTCAACTCTGCAACGCTTGCTTCTTCTTCTCCCTGAGTAAATATAACTGACCTGGTAGAACAGAAACACGAGTAAAGAAAATGAATTTTTGTTTGTTAATATCATACAAGCTGTACCTGTATTGTTCACCAACATCTGGGCCTTGTCCAAATACTTGTGTAGGATCATGATTAGACCAAAAGATGTCTAATAGCTGCTCGTATCTAACAATTGTTGGATCGTATTCCACCTATCATAGATCTAAATATATTTATTCTCTTATATGATGCCATTTAAACTAAACGAAAAAACAAAAGCAAACCCTAATGTGGAACAAAACGAATTCCTCCGTACCTCGACTGTTTCGGCATGATCCCCAATATTCCGGTACTCAGGATTCTGCTTTAGGCCTCCGGAATAACCCACTCGCGTCCTAATAACTCCAGGAACACAACTATATACTGCTTCGGCCCTCCAGAAGCTACCCATAGCAAATGCAGCAGTTTTTGTGAGAAAAACCTCTTTACTCCGCAGTGCTCGGGCAATGGACAAGCCTTCTGCCGAAACTCTGATCGCCGAAACCCCATTGCTAGCAAAAACGAGGATCAACAGAGTCGCCACAAGTAGCGTAGATCCCATTTCTATGTTTCTTTCGGTGCTTTTTCTTTTGTTCAGTTTTCTTATTAGGTTGGTTGCTTGTATTGGGCTTAACGTTGGAATGTTACCTATGGTTTGGTTGAAATCCAACATTCATCCCAAGAATCCACTAAATTAAAAGAACTAAGTGAACCTATTTTTGTTCGTTATGATTATTGGTTCTTAGTTGATATATACTAAAGTCATGGCCTTTGGTTTTGGACCTTTGGGCCTTTTGTCCAAAGGAGGATATGTTCCTTTAGTGGCAAAGGGTGGCAAGCTATATAGTTGCTC
>JAANSK020288068.1:0-10630 GCA_011763485.2 Isoetes engelmannii | reverse complement strand
AGATTCTTTTATTGTATATAAGATTCTTTGGTATTTCTCCGTGTATTTGCCCTGCTCTTCGCGTAGGTTCATGACAGAGAGGTAGAAAACCCATTTCCTGTAGCAAGATTTGATAGGACACCGTAGATTTTACACCAAGTGCCCGTGCCAAAAAGGCTTTTGTTCTAAGTCATTCTAAGTGGCAAGGGACAAAACCGGCCCTCAAACCTTGACCACATACAAGAAAACGAGTTCCACCAACACCTTGAATAGATGTGATTGATGGCCCCACTTAGACTTTGGCTCTGTAAATGTTGTTTTGCATTGCATAGAGAGCTTTCCATCTTGCGGTCACTCTCAACCGGATAGAAATGCCCCAACTCAATGTGAAAGGGAACTCCACTCCCAAATACTTGTAGGTAGGTGCCACCTTCACCTCTTGCCCTCGATAACTGAATGAAGGGGGCTATAGATGCCGCGAGGATGAGATGAGGACCACCTTTGTCTTGGCCAGATTGATGAGCATATCTGTGGCTCGGCAGGACGCGTCCAAGGCATCTAGGTGAAACTTCATGTCCTCCGGAGTGTGGGCCAGGAGGCCAACATCATCTGCGTATATGAGCTACCGGATGACCTGGTGCAAAATGTGGGACCCTCCACCCTCATTGACAATGAGCCAACTTTTCAACTGGTCAATGTAAAAGCCGAGCAATGTTGTAGGTTGCAGAGGCTTGCTCAATACCCTTTTCCGGAAGGTCTTGGGCTAGGAGACAGAACATTTGTTGTTGGTGTTCTGCTAGGTATCCGACTTTCTTGCTCTTGAGGAAGGCACGATATTCGCGGATGGCTTGTGGGCGCAAGGCAGGATCAGTGACCTGTCGCAGCCAGAATTTGAACTGCTTACATTCATCATCAAACCACTGGTTGCTTGGGAAGGTGGTAGCTCCCAAGGGCCTCTTGGAGAGGCCCCTTCCATTGCTCACGATATGGACATCATCTTTCTCATGGATACGTAGGAGCACGCTGGCTGTAGGCTCCTAGCCCTGCCGGGACATGCATCTGCTTCTGTCTTCAACGAGTGTACATGAAAGCGGGGACATGGTGGCGTTGCCTGCTATTATCGGACCACGTTGATGTGGGCCATCTTCCTGTGCGGCACGGACCGGCACAACCAGTATCTGTGGGTGTGCATACAACCTTGCGATAGCGACTCCCCTCTCTTTGTGGCAGCCTATTATTTCCCGTATACTGAGAGTAAGTTCTATGCTACTCATCAGGATGTAGACAGGATGGAGCCGTATGTCGATCTGTATGATGACATACAACAGTATCAGCGGCAAGGGAAGGTCATGCTTGTTGGGGACTTTAATGCCCGCACAGGGACGGGGGGATGATGCAGCACGGCGGAGGAGGTACCCGGCTAGAGCATCATGTTGTCAGGCAGCTGATCTACACCGACGACGTCGACCTCCTGGCGCACACTGCGGAGGACATGCAGCGTCACCTGGATGCACTAGCCACCTTCTGCCAGTACATCAGCATGCGAGTCAACCTCGCAAAGACCAAAATACTGCTCATCTCGTCCTCTCGGCACCCGCGGATGCCCTCCTTCACGTACCAGGGGGAACCAGTAGAGGTCGCTCTCACCTTTTAGTATTTGGGCATAGAGTTCTCCACCACCATGCATTGGGATAGTTGCATCCGACTGTGGGTGGCAGCCAGCTGGAATGCCTTGCGCGCCATACAGAATAGCAGTTACCAAGCATAGTTGTATGCCTGGAAGCACCAGTCGCGCCTCTTTAGGGCTCTGGTTGAGCCGGTCCTCTTGTATGGTGTGGAGGTTTGGGGCCCCCATCTCCGCCGCCACCTGGGGTGATCTTGAACGAGTGCAGAAGGCTTTCTTGGTGCGCGCACTCGGGGTGAAGCAGACAATGCCGTATCAGATACTGCTCCAGGAGATAGGTTTCCTTCCGCTCCAGAGATCAGCCATGTGTCGTCACCTTCTGTATTTCCAAAAGGTAGCTCGAATAGACGAAGACCGACTACCAAGGGCAGCTTTGGCGGTCGTGATGGGCCCGCAGCGCCTCAAGGCCTGCTGGAAAGACAAGTAGGCGCAATGGCTGTCCCAATGGCATGTCCAGACACACAGGTACGTCCGAGTCCGCACGAAGAAGGAACACGAGGAGCTAAAGGCCTACCTAGACGCCTGCTTCCTTGGCAAACTCTGGGACGCCGAGGCGCTGGCACAGGTGAAGCTCGCGCATTACAGACAGCAGGTGAATCCCACGCTTAAACGGGGACCCCAGCAGTACCTGCACATCCCCCTCTCTATGAAAAAGTGTAGACTGATAGCCTCCATCCGGGGGGGCATCACTTCCATATTGAAACAGGACGGTGGGCAAGGGAAGCACGTGAGGACAGGACTTGCCAGTGCTGCCTCCAGGGGGTCATTGAGGACGAACACCATGCCCGCAAGAATGCCCCTCTTATGCATAGATTCGGCCACGATGTCCGTAGTTAGTGGTTCCGGGCCAGGCACTCCATCTAATGCTGAACATTGAGGCGGCAGGAACTCTTAGGTCATATCTTCAAGAGGTTCTGGACGAACGGCATCGACTTTGTCCCTCTGGCCTGTGATGACATCGAGTTGGTCCCCTTTGCTTGGGACGACATCCTGCGGTTTGGTATACCAGCAAGCTCATTGCGGCCACGAGTTTCCCCAAGGAGGTTTTTTCACCCGGGCCGTAATGCGCTTGTTGTTTCTCTTGTATAGGTCCCATAGGCCAATTGGCCTCTGTGGACGATAAAAATCTTATTCTTTTCTATTCTATTCCAAAGCAACTGTCGGCAGCCGTCATGAGCACCTGAGTCAACTGCAATGTGGGAAGCTGCAGTATTCCCTCTAGTCATGTTCAACCATCTCGGCATAAGTCTCGGCATGATCATAGTCCAGGCACAGCTGGAGCAAACGTGGTATTGAGGCAGTGGACGTGCGGGCTGTCTTCCGGTCCACGTGCAAGAGAAGGGGTAGGTGGTCAGAGTCTACCTCCTCATCCCGACTGTCTGTTCCAATGCCAAAGTGGATGATCAAATGCAGATCCTGCTCCTCCACCAGCACGTAATCCACAACACTGGAGCCGCCTCCCTGGTTCTCCTGTTTACATGTGTGCACCGGCTGGAGGACGGCCATTGGGCCAGCTCATTGCAAATGGTCAAGTCAAAGACACTACATAGCAACAACAACTGTCTGCCATAGCATGTAACCTGGTAGTCATCTGATATCCTTGGCCAAGCTACCTCTGTAGGGTTTAGCCGCAAAACATCCTCTGCCAAGGGTTCGAATTTCGGGACCTGCTCTGCCCCTGTGCGTGCATTAAAGTCTCCAAGCAAAATGACGATGCCCAGTTGTTTCTGCTGTTGTATGTCATCATATAGATCGACATAGGGCTCCAACCTATCCACATCCAAATGAGTGGTATAGAAGTTGTTGTTAGCATTTTTCACTGCCATGCTGCACTCCTATCCACAAGTAGCGAACCCAAGGCTTGGCCCCGTCTTCAAACATTTTTAAGTTAACTTTACAAATGGCCGTGTATGAAGGGAAAGATGAGGAACCCTCCCTGTCCATTAGCGTTTATGTTCCAACAAAGTTTATTTTTTTTTCGATGTAAAAATTGCTCAGTTTGGAGTGATTAATTAAATCTGAGTCTCTCTTTTTGCAATATTTAAAATCCTTCACCATTGAACAATCTCCAGGCAGCTGACACTTCAATGATAAACGTCCTTGTCAGAAATCCGAGTGCCAGTTGATATCTGTTCTTTGTTCCTTCAGATTTTCATCAAGACAGTTTTAGGTGGTCTTACCTTTACTGCATAGGAAACAAAATACTCTGATTTGAGTTTTTGATTAAGAGTTAAAATAATTTACCAACAGCCGAAATCCCACAAATTGGATGTTCTTTTTGGCTTCCTTTATCTGTTCTCTTTGTTTTGTAGTAAGGGGAATGTTTCCCATTTGGATTTACTGCACAATCTGCATTACAGCTATTAATCTTCTTGCTCAGCTACTGAAAGAATTTCACTATCCCAACCTCCACCCCATTGTCCTAATGATGAGGTCCCCCCTCTGATACGCTTTTGCAAATGTTCCAGACTAGCAACCCGTTGCATCGAGGGTGTTCGCCCCATCTTACCTCCTGCCTGTTGAAACTCTGAATCCTGCTGCACTCCCCCAGACGCCATGTTCAAGGGATCAAACTTAGGTTGTGAATAATGTGTATGGTTTGTAGTGGCAGCAGGTCCATAGCTGGATGCTGGAAATCTTGCATTCTGCCCCCGGCCGTAGCTTGTTTCTCTCATGGTTGAGCTAGATCGAGCCCTTGTTACCAAATCTTCTGCTATTTTGACCTTTAAAAAAATAGCAATTTTGCTGTTGGTGAGAGGAAACAACAAAACCAATGCTTTAGTGCTAACTTCAACTTTATTATTTATTATACCTTGGCCTTGAGTGCTTCTACATCAGATTTTAAGACGCGATTATTAACTGCTGCCTCGTTATATTTTTGATTAATCTCTGTTAATTGCTTCAGAAGTGTAGAATTTTCAACTCGTAATTGAGCCACCTGAGTTAAACCAAAAAAGAACTGACTGTTGATAAATAGAAAACAATGCAAATCGACAAAAACTTTTTAGGTTCCATTACCTGCATTTCCAGATCACTTAAATGGGCTTGCTTTCTTCTCCTTGACCTTCTTGCTGACTCCCTATTAGATAACATCCTGCAGTTTAATTGGCCTATGATCAGTCGAAAAAAGTACACATGGCAGAAGTTTTCAACAAACTGAAAGCTTGCACAAGCAATGACCTCTTGACACGTTTCAAATCATTAGGATCCATATTTTGCTCTGAAAGACTCAAATCCAATTCCCCATCATCATCCTCAGATAGATCATGAGATGACCCACTAGTAGCGGGTTTACGATCATAATCAGGTTTTGGAGGCAGTGCTGGAATACCCAGTGGCCCAGAACCAACATTTCCTGAAACTTCAGCAGTCCTTCCTACATGTACCACACATCAGCCAATATGACTTCATTTTTATTTTCTTTAAAGGACTAACAAAATTGTCATACCATAAGTGGAAGATAAGGAATCAGGTATCTTTGCTCCATTATTTGAAGCTCTTGATTCTGTATTATGTTCCTTTGTTACACTTTTCTCTGATGCAGTTGATGCCTGAGAGCCTAGACCTGTTGCCTGCAGTTAGGCATTTCTTAATACAAAGAAAACAATGGGAAAATGCTTGCTATAACGCTTTAATGGTGAAACAAATATGCGCATCACATCAACTTATATCACTTTTCTCTGAAATGATAGTAGGTGCATGCAAAAACCAAAAAAAGTTGCAGGATTGAGGCATGAATTGCAGATATATGCTTAAAACATATGAAGACATATTATAAAGCAAACCCATCAATCCACTATTAGGAAGAACAAAGGAGAAAAGAGTGGTACCCTTGTCAAGGCGACTGCAGCGCAGGCAAGATCAAGCTTCTGCTTCAAAAAACTTTCATATTCACGTGGATTGGCTGCAAGCACCCTAGAAGAATCACGGGTCAATCCTGCGAATAGGGGATTCAGAGCCGTGCCAACCTGCCTTCCAGGAACCTCCTTAACCTCTTGGATTTCATCCCCCTTGGCCCCCATACCCTCCGTGACTTTATTTTCCTTCTCTTTACCATGTGGCCCGTCCTGAACAAGCTGCTCGTTTTCTTCTACTTTCTCGAGCTCGGATCCTTGAGAAACATCTTTTATATGCTCCTTTAAGAACTCCTGAAAAGCCCATTCCGATTCACTACGGTTCATTCTTATTTTTGGAGCTTGGAAGCAAATCTATGGCAAATGGTCTAAAACCTAAATCCTTATCCAAACTTCCTATCAGTCCAAAACTCCTGGGGTCCGGCGGCTCGTCGTAATCTGTGGTCTGCGCCTCCACAGAAACCTAGGCTAATAGTCGGAATGCTAACAGCTCCGCAGCTTCCACGAAAGTGGGCAACAGGGGATGCGTGCTCCATAGCCAAAACCTCCACTAACGACCGTGGTTAGGCAGAAGAGAAATAGCCTTGCCTAACTGGTAATGCGAAAAGACCGGCACCTTATCCACAAGTGCACGTGTATTGGTGTCCTCCATTAAGCACAATACGCGTGTTACAGTTGACAATATGTTTTTGTCTTTTGCGAGAATATCATTAGTTCGCATTGGTGCAAAATTGCCAGGGTTACAACCATGGTCCACGGGTATATCCTTGGCATATTTTGGTATTGGTATATACTGGCGAACCATGGGTATGTATATA
Source organism: Isoetes engelmannii (assembly GCA_011763485.2). Classification (NCBI taxonomy): domain Eukaryota; kingdom Viridiplantae; phylum Streptophyta; class Lycopodiopsida; order Isoetales; family Isoetaceae; genus Isoetes; species Isoetes engelmannii. The sequence goes on along the minus strand of JAANSK020288068.1, from coordinate 4,295 downwards.
TCCGTGGTATATTTTGGTATTGGTATATACTGGTGACATATAAAACTATGTCATGCCATGTGCCATCGTATGTCCTTAGGACGTTGGCTAGTGCTACGACGTTAAAATATACTTCCTTCCTTCCTTCCTTCCAACATAACACTAGTCAATATATATTTACTTAGTTGGAAAAAAAAAATCCTTTTTTAAAGTAAAAAAGTTTTTTGGGTTGTTCATATATTCAAGGTTGCCCGTCGTTGATTTTGGGCGCCGAGCGTTATCACGCGCGTTGGACGGTCGGATGTCTGATCTATTCTGGTGAACTCGCAGAGTCTCCTCCCTTGTTTTTTAAGTCCCATGTTCGAACTGTTTAATCCATTTTTTCATCCTTTTTCCACAGCTCGGCGAGTTGCTCCAGCCTGAAGATGGTGTTCAGATATCCTGTTTCTAGAGATCTCAAGCTATGGCAAGGAATATTGATAAGCTTTTTAAGTCTGTTGCTGGACGGGGATCTTGATGCCGAGAATCTATCTGGTTCGACCTGTTCTAACATAAAGTTGTGGCGATAAACATGATGCTCAAACAACAGGTACATGTTCCTAAAACGTAAAAACTGGTTAGGAGCAGTTCTGCCAATGACGCAATGCCACGTGGAACTTTTTGGGACTGTTTCAACTCCAGGAAGTTCAACAAAAAAACTTGGCTGTGCGTTGCGGCACTTCTACTTGCATTCCACAAATTTACTTGCATTCCGGCACTTCTACTTGCATTCTGCTTCTTCTACTTGCATTCCGGCGCTGCAGAACTGCTCCTAACCGATTTCCACGTTACAGGGAAGGCATGTAACTGGCCTTTCATGTATACGACAATGTCTTTTTCTGTTATGCCGAAAATGGTGTTTTCCCTTAAACGGCAGATGCCATGGAATGGAAGGTCGTCTGTTGATACCGCGATCTTTTGACCTGATAGAGCAATGGGTATGCTTGTTGGTTTTATAAAGTTGTTGTTTTTTATGCTGCGGGTTAACAAATTCTCAAGATATCAGACTATGATTCGTTAATCCTTGCATCGAGGCACATCTTCTCTGAGGCATGTTTATAATTTGTATGAAAGTAAAATAGTTGCTTCTTTAGTATTCCATGGATGCGTCAAATTCTTTTTGAAAATCTTAATCAACATCCTGCAACAAATCGCCCTGTATCTTTAATCTCTGTTATTACTTGATTTGCTCTCTTAAGATTTTTTGCTGCCTTAAACAGGTGCAAGTATTTCGAATTTGGATGTGATCTGTTTATTGAAAGAGAAGTAGATGGGGCTCACATTGCTTGTGGTTTGATGTTTACTATGTTACTATTATTTCTGACATGCATATACTTTTAACCAGCTGAATATGCAGATATACTTTCTACTGTCAAGGAACGTGAAGGAGAAGCAAGTAAATATCGCAGTTGGGCAGAAACAACATGGAAGAGTGCAAGACCATTGGATCAAATCATCAATGCTCAGAAGGACGTCAAGAAATGCTCTAGTTTGGTGCAGCTTGCATGGTATCAACCATGCTGCATTTTTATTACATCACAAACAATCGTTTATTCACATTGGGATTTGTTTGAATGAAGCTCTTCAACAATTGAGCCAAGTTAATATTTGATTTGCTCTCTGAACATTTTTTGTTGCCTTAGACAGGTGCAAAGTATTTCAAATTTGGATGTGATCTGTTTATTGGAAGGCAAGTACATGGAGCTCACATTGCCTGCGGTTTGATGTTTATTATATTACTATTTTTTCTGACATGCATATGATTTTACAGGTTGAATATGCATATATACTTTGTACTATCAAGGAACGAGAAAGCGAGGCAGGTAAATACCGCAGTTGGGCAGAAAAAGAGTGGAAGAGTGCAAGGCAATGTTGATATATGTATTTCGTAGTTCCACCACCATATTTTAGGATCCCAACTTAAGTCCTTAGATCAGAATTTCCATATATTCGGAGTCTTGACTTCTTTACCTTTCTTTCTGTAGAGTCTGTGACACATCATTTCTATAGTGTGGTTTCTTATGTTCATGCCTCAATGGATTTATTTGGGTTCGATTCCCAAAAGGCTTTTTTAAAGTACGGACGTTTTGTATATCTAAATAAGCAATAAATCATTTAAGATGGCATGATTATGTCCAAGGAATGGATGGCCTTGAAGGTCTATATGGCACTTTGCTATTATAATTTGGACCAGTATGACATGAGCCATGAGATTCTAGGTAGCTAGTTACCTGCAAGTATTATCATTCTTTTCTATCGGCACATGTCAATTTGTTCCATGGTTCTTACCAGATAGGAAAGAAAAGGATTGAGTGCTTTTACTTTTACATGTATGTTATGTAGGCACCTGTCAATTTGTTCCATTCTTGCTAATATGAAAGAAAAGTAGGAAAGAAAAGGCAACATCTGGACGACGATTGGATTAACATTGAAAACATCAAACTGTCGCATGACCCACATGAACCCCAAATACATAGTTCTAGCACCGATGAATTTGACGTTGCATATGATCTAGACACTCCACAACAAATGGAAGGACCAGTAGGAACTCGAGATGGTACATTGACACCTAATTCAGAGCTCATTCCAACAACAGAGTATCATCGTATGATCAAAAAGCTAAATTACTAACAACGGCTAATGTTTGATTACATACTATTCAAGAAGACGAATGACCCAACCAACCAAATACTCCTACTCCTAACTGGAGGTGCGAGAGTCGGTAAATCTAGCCTACTTGAATGTCTTATAGATGCTTTCAAACGGCTATACCAACAACAGACTATTATGAATGGTAAAGCAACTGTAGCCGTCACAGCATTCACAGGCAAAGCTGCCGACCACATAAATGGAACAACACTTCATTTAGCATTTGGGATTCGACCAACCGTTGCAGGCTCCCACGGAATGTGCTGCATGAATCCCCAAACCTTACAAAGGTCGCGCAATGCACATGAATCAATCAAGCTTTTGATCATAGACGAAATCTCTATAGTGGATGATGTATTCTTTGACGGTATCGATAACATCTCCAATAGGTACAAATACGGTAATAACCCAATTTCTATCAAACTACGTTGTCTAATATTACGCATGACCATGCACAGCATAAAGGGAACATACAACATTCCCTTTGTGGCATCGACATTATAGCTTCAGGTGACTTATACCAATTACCACCAATGTTTGACAAATGGTTTACCAGAACCTAGATGAAAAGGAGATACGAAAAACAGGCTCTATAACAGTACCCTCAGTGTACCATTCATGGAAGAGTAATTTCAAATACTATGAACTCTTTGAACTTGTCAAGCAACGTAGCAACCTTCCATTCGCCCAAACACTATCTCGAATTAGAACCGGAGCACAAACCGATGATAACCTTCAGTTCCTGAATGCCTCGTGTGTAAGGCCACCACCAGAAGATTACAAGGTACCATATCTCTTTCGCACAAACAAAAAAGTCGACGAACGGAATGCACAGGTACAATCAACTAACCAGCATATACACCAATGTTGCAAAATTATTAGCTATATACAAAACACAAGGTCATCATTATAATGCTTTTGCATGTATTTGACAAAATCACAGGCACACCAATCAATCTTTTATCAAAGGATACTCACCAAAAAGGTTGTCCGCAAACAAAAACATTGCCCGCAAATGCAAACAAGACATAGGGACTCCATATCAAACTGAAACTGAAGCTCGGTATGGCTGTTGATCTGACTTCAAATGTTCATGTTCTAGGCGGCCTTGTTAATGGTGCAGATGGCAATGGGATGTGAGAACTATTTCCCATCCAGCCCGTAACAGCACACACCGTCCAAAGGGCACAAGATTCCACATTAAACCAATTGGTAATTTATCCACGAGGCATGGAAATATACGGAATGCTTTACACAGCACTATCGAGAGTCAAATCCAGAAGTCAATTATATACTTGACAACATTTCTAGCAAAGACATCAAAGTAGTCTGTACTGTGAAGAGATGGAACGATTATGCCAACACTCACTTTGGATCATAACAATGCCAAACCTATGCAGCCTAAAATCAGATAGCATAGCCATCACCACTCTAAATACCTACTCCGCAACTACCCATCTTCTATCATATGTCTACAAAAACACGAGTCACACAAGCCAACCTAAACGTCTACATTACTCCTGTGTGCACGACATGACCAGCCCAGGAATTGCAACCCTATATAACAAACACGTCTTCGCAATCAAACCATACCCAACTCTCCATGAACAACACAATAGGAACACAAG
>JAANSK020288057.1:0-10630 GCA_011763485.2 Isoetes engelmannii | reverse complement strand
TTCGAATCTGGATATTACAGGCCACAGACAAGCCTTCTGAACATGTCTTCTGTAATAGTAGCGGTTTGCAAATTTTAGAGATCGTGCGTTTTGAAGGTGCAAAATCATATCTTATATGCATTAAATATTAGGAAAAATTGTTTGTACAGACAATTACAAAGTAATCATTCAGTATTGTGGAACTTGTCTCTAATTATGTAGCTACAAATTTGAATATAAAATATCATGTTGAATATAAAATATCATGAACCACTGGATTTGCAAGAAAAGTATGCTACATTTTACATGCTAAAGTTGGCAAGTGAGAAGCCATGAACTTTGAATGATATGATAAGATTAATAAAATAAAAACTTCCCAGATTGTACAAAATGAATAGGTCATGAGCACAGACCTTAACAGCATGTCCTTATAGAAAGAGCATGATACCAATTCTCATGTATCATGTAAGAATACCTCCCAATTTACATTCTGACCCAAGCTTAAACTTCTTTGTAAACTATGTACAAGTATATTATTCACGCTGTTGCAGGATACATAGACCAACAGTGAGGTGGTGCTCTTGTTCTGGCACACTGCTTCTTTGTTATCTTTGCTGGAAGTTGAGAACCTTAATGCAGAAGGAGAACATCACAGCAAAAAATACTGCAAACCCTACTACCACTCCTGCAACTACTCCAAGGAAGTCTCTATTAAATCCAAAGTAGTCGTCAATAAAAACATTGAGGGGCTGTGAGCCTTGTATGCTAGATCCGGTAATTTGATCAGTTATGTCTCCATATTGCGATGCTATCAGGCCATACACAGTCCATGCACATGGGCATATCCAATAATACCAGATCCACCACTTTGGAATATTCTGCAAGTATTAAAGAGAAAGTAAGCTTAGCAGAATCATCTACATGTTTGACTAAAATGATCAGGATAGTAAACTCACTGGACGAGGAATCATGAACCCAGAGAACAGGTTAAACAAGGAGTAAAAGGAAGATGCTAAAATAGCTGCCACTTGATGATTCGGAGTGATCGCTACAGCCATCATTCCATAGTATGTGAAATACATGAATGTGAAAAACATCATAAAGAGGTACCAAAAGAATTTTGCAGGAGTCCATTGAAAGCAGATTAATGCATATGTAATTGCACCATATACGATAGTTTGTATGAATAAATACGGTAATTCAATCACCACCTGTCATGCATAAGTGCATTATTTTGTATAACTTATAGGTAACACATTATAGAAAACCTTTAAAGGAGAAATATGTTACCTGAGCCAAAGCATATGGAAGAGCAGAATACATTCCAGCTGCTCGTTCTCTATAAAAGACAGTTCGTTCTGTTGCTACAACAGGCTGGACAGTCGAACAGTTATTGATACCAAGGAATACAACAGCTCCGTACATGCCTCCTATTACTGTAAATAAATCTTGTTGTGTACTCCTGAATGTGCATACCGTGAGTTCAATATCTAATTGCACATATAAATAAAATAAAGGCACATATCACACACCTTTTCAAACCAACTTTGTAAAATATGGAGCCAAAAAGAAGGGCAGCTACAAAAGTGAAGAAAAGTCGGACTGCATTGTAGTCAGGGCTTCGCCAATATGTCCAATTTTGTTTCCATAAGCAGCATTTAAATTGCCCATAAAATGATTGCGAAAATTGGGATGAAAAGAACAGATCTTTAGCATGTGGTGCTGGTTTACTCAATTCTGCCACGAGCTTTTTATTACGCCTGAAAATAACACAGCGGTCAGAAAATGTACATGTTAAATTAGTGAACAAAATCTTCTATAAAGCTTACTGATATAAAGATGACTGCAGATAAATGTCTGCAAAATCTACTCCCATCCGCTGCTCAGCTGCACCTGAGCTGACCTCTAACATCCAAGTAGCAGGATTGTATCCCTCTGTAATTTTGGTAACTCCAGGAACAGCCTACATACCATATGTTAAATAATATAAGCAAGCAATGACGCAGGCGAGTTAAGGAATAAAAAAAACATATAAAGCGCACCTCAAAGTATTCAATGAGCTTTTGTGACCTCCGGCCCAGAGGTCCTGCATAAATCACTCGCCCTCCTCTTTTCATTAACAACAACTGTAGTTCAAAAGTGGAAGTTATTAGTTATTTATAAATTGTTGCTCCGTCGTGTTTGATGATGAAAAAGGAATTACTTCATCAAAAGCTTCAAATATGTCTATGCTTGGTTGATGGATGGTACAGACTACAGTTCGGCCTGTATCAACCGTGTTCCTAACCGTCCTCATAACAATTGCTGCTGCTCTTGCGTCTAATCCAGAAGTAGGCTCATCCATGAAGATTATTGAAGGATTTGCAACTAGTTCAACCGCAATTGTTAACCGTTTCCTTTGCTCTGTAGATAGCCCTGTTACCCCAGGAAGTCCAACAATAGCATCCCGAAGATTCTCAAGCTCCACTAATTCCACCACTTGATCTACAAAATTCTGCATGGAATTACAGTAAAACATCAAAATAAGCACTAAAATGTGATCAAACAAATAATTTAGTAAGACTCACTATTTTGTTTTCAGATGGAATGTCCGCTGGTAGTCGCAGCCATGCAGAAAACAGTAGTGATTCTCGAACAGTAACCTGAGGGGAGTGAATATCATTCTGCTCACAATACCCTGAGACACGAGCAAATGTCTCTTGCTGTTTTGGAAAACCAGAAATACTAATTTCACCCTCAATATATCCACCAGTTTTTCTTCCTGCTAGGACATCCATAAGAGTAGTCTTTCCAGCACCACTAACCCCCATCAAAGATGTGAGCACCCCTGGACGAAAGGCACCCGTCACACCACGCAATAGCTGAAGTCTTGTTTCTGTTTCCCCTTGAGCCTTCATTTCCTGTAAAAGTAAAAACATGTTTACACCTCTTCCCATTTTAAGTTCGAGATGTTAGCGAAATTGTAGAAACACTTGCAGAGATAAAGAAGCTTACCACAGGCATATCAACAAAATATTTCACATCATCAAAGGCAATAGCCAGTGGCTCAAAAGGTAATATCATTCCACGTTTAGGAGCAACTGCTCCTGCAGATTCAATTGAACCATCATCCCTGTTCGTGTCCAGTCTGGTCATTGCTATGTTGCCTGTAACAAGCAGCATTCCAGATCAATAACTCTTTAGTTAATAAACAAAGCAAGCTTCATAATCGATAACGAATTTCAGTACCAAATCTATTGCCATCATGAGTTGACAAAGCTCTCGGCAATGATTTTCCTGGACGTGTTCTTGCATTTGGGTCGTATTCAAAACCTTGCTGACTTGCCTCTATTTCAGCAAGTGTTTCCTCAGATAGAACAGCTTGAGGCTTACCTAGGGCTGGATTATGTGCAACACGGGACTTAGAAAACAAAAAGGCTGTGAAACCAGATAAATTTAGAGAACTTACGATTCAGATAGGTCAAAGACCAGGTAAAGATAAGATTGAAAAGAACAACAAAACCAGCTAATGCTGCAGCACCAATCCAGTACCAATAACCCCTATAATATATACCCCGGGATTTTAGTGCTTCAACTCCAATGTTTGTCGTCCCGTTTCTCCATCGTGGTGCAAGCATTTCATTTATACTGATCGCATTTTCTGCATAGGAAAGTGGAGAGATCCAGTAACCCCAAATCCACCATTTGGGAATTGTGCCTGCAAGAATTCACATTCAACTTGTAAGGAACCTAGGACATAGCTATACCATATTGAAACTTCTACATGTTCTTTGGGAATGTGTCTTTTATGTGTCCAAGTGTGCATACTGCAAGAACTTGTCAAAAGCTGGATATAACCTTGGTACATACCTCTTGGTATAATAAATCCCCCAAGGATGAAAAAGAGAAGCAGGGCAAGGGATCCTCCAGTGTTGGCCACAATCATGGTCCGGCAAACGCCTCCAATGAGACGGAAAAGGGATGAAGACATTTGATTCACTAGGAGCAGAATTAGATAATGTCGGAAGAACCTACATCGCAACATCAGGTCATCTTTAGTGCTGCAAAGAAGCAGACTAGCAATCTAATCTCATATTAAAGAATTGCTGCCCACTTGGCAAAACCTGCTGCCTACCTTCCTGCCTCTGGAGCATATCCTGTAACATAGTAAGTCATGATTACCCATACAAAGGCCTCAAATATAGACACCGGAAGGCTAAGAACAAAGCGCGATAAACTGAAAGCCCATGCAGGGAAGAAAAGAAGGTTGCGCTGCTTATAGAACACTGGAAGCCGGAAAATTGTCATTGACATTTCAGCAAATCCATTAAACATTGTCACAAGGATAGCAAAGAACAATGCCCCCAGATAAAGATTTGCATCATCGATATTCTGGTGTAGTCTTGTTCGAAAATAGACAGTCATAGAAACAAATGCCACAAGTATGATCTGGAAACAGAAAGTACTCATGAGAAGATCTGGCACATGCCCAACTTATTTGCAATTCAAGGATGATGGATGCCAAACCTGTGATGTTTTAAACACATACACAAAAGCATTCCGCTTCATAAGGAGCCACTCCTTCTCAAATACCGCATTAAATAGCTCCCTCTTGCTAACTGAAAACTTCTCAAATACCAAAGCTGCTTTGTGACTTCTCTCCTTGTCATATGGATAAGAAAGTTCTTCTGCAAGCTTTTGGCCAACATGGAATGCTTTGAATCTTCCAACAAACTCCTTCACATCCACATAACGATAAGGCCGCCTTTTATCCGCCCAATATTGTTCCTGATCCTTCCGTGATGTCACCTGTAGTTACCACACCATTGTGAGTTGAGGATCACGTGACCATAATTTTACTAGCCAATTTATCCAAGTTCATTGTGAGTCAAGAAGTGATTATTGTCTGCTTAGAGATGGCAAAGCATCTCACCTCTTGTAAAAAGTCAGCTACTCCCTTCCTCTCTGGACACTTGAATCCACAGCTTTCAAAAAACTCTACAACATGTTCACGAGGCCCCTGATACACAATTTGCCCTTCAGACAGAAGGAGTATGTCATCAAAAAGGTCAAACGTCTCAGGAGCTGGCTGTAGAAGAGACATAAAGATTGTCCCTTCTAAAACATGAGCAAACTGCTGCAGACATTTAACAATTTGATATGTGGTTGAACTATCTAAACCAGTAGATATTTCGTCCATAAATAATGTCTTTGTCGGTCCTACAATCATTTCACCTGAAAAGAAAACAAATAACATTGACCAATCTCAAGAAACTTAATAACATAATAGTTACTTTCTATTTTGTCAGCTAAGCTGCTGTACCAGTTGTAACACGTTTCTTTTGTCCACCAGAGATTCCTCTTCGCATGTCATCACCGACCATGGTATCCGAACAGACATCAAGGCCAAGTATCTGCGTATGATATAGTGAATAAGGAGCCAACTTTACTCAAAACAGGGTGCTCTGCAGGGACAACAATACCTTCAAATTGTAATCAGTGATAAGGCTGCTTTGAATTCCTTCTGTAGCAACGCCCTGTTAAGGAAAACCAACAAACAAAGCCTTTAGGTTTCCTACTCAATTTAGATATATTCACCAAAGGGAGCAAGACTTACCTTCATGTAGAGGTCGATTTCTGCATCCGGAACTATTCCTGCTCGCGATTCTCTTTTCGAAAGTTCAGCAAGCATTTCTGCTCAGGGAAAACATGAATGGAGTAATGAATTTTTTGTTCGTAGGTTATGGATGAAGTAAAAACAAGGTATTGGCAGTCACTCACCATATCTGGTTCCAACACCTTGACAACGTGCAGAGAATTCTAACGTTTCTCTAACAGTCATGTCACCCACATGCAAATCAAATTGGCTTATATATGCAGAGGTTTTCTGTGGAATAAACTCTTGCAATCCATGGCCATTATAAGTAATTTGCCCTTTAACCTGCATCGTTGGTTGTTAGCATCAATGAAAAAGTCTTGTCTGTGAGGTATAGTGATCAATCTATCTACCTGTAGGTCTTTATCAAGCTTTCCAGCCAAGGCCAAAAGAAGAGTTGTCTTTCCAGAACTTGGCGGACCTAGCAGAAGTGTCATTCTGTGAAAAAAAGGCCAATTTGTCCTTCAGTTACTATTAATGAAACGTGTATTTGTCTATTAACATTAAAAGCTAACCTCCCAGGCTTAAGGACGCCACTGACGTCCTTCAAAATTGTGAGCTTAGTTCTCTTTGTTGTGGATATGCCTACTGCATTTAACAAACCCTGCATGTAACATTTTGCCAAGATCAATACAGCTAGTTCTAAAATGAAAAAACTGGCATTCTGACTAGTTACTACCTCAAGGGTATTTAGAGTTGAATTCCACAAGGTTGGGAGAGCTCTTCCACCAACGAAGCAGTCTGCATCAATGGTCAAGTGCTCAAACCGCACTTCAACCGTTGGAAGTTCAATACCAACTCTGCAGATGCACCGAAACAGAGATGAGGGACTATAATTCACTGTAAGCTATTAGCTATTTCAGAGCTGCATGGTTTAGTGTTTACCTGTCGATTCTCTTTCGGAGCTTCTTCAGAAAACGCTCATTATCCTCCTCGGTAACTTGGAGCAGATTGTCAATGAGTCTTTGCCTTTCTAAAGGCCCCAGATCTCTGACATCAATCTGCTGATGCATAATCTGCCCATCGGTTAAATTTTTGAGAATTGCAGTTCTCAGACGATCATAAGTAGGCAACTGTTCAAGAGCTGCCCACTTAAGAGCTTCCTCGTCGTCATTGACATTCATGCTTCTTCTTGCAGAGGATCGGAAAAGGCTTTCGGATCCAGAACCCCAAGGCCTGGTACTTCCACTTCTTCTCATTGAAGCCCGCATAGAGGCTCTGAGATCAGCTCCCCATGATTCCATGGTCTCCATGTTTACCCTTGTACCGTTTGCAGCCATGTTTGCCAATTTGAGTGAATCTCAATCCCTTGCTCTTCTTCTTCTTCTTCCGGTATTAAGCATACACTCAGGATTCTCAAAATTGGGACAGAGATTCAGAATTAAATCTACTCTGAATATGCACCAGCATAAAGTCAATCCTGAAACAGGAAGAGGATTTCTTTTTTTTCATTTGGGTGCGCATGAAATCTTCACTGTAGTTCGCATCTGCATGACAGATATAAGTGGCCAAAAATTCTGTGATAGGTATTGACAGAAGAGGAAGATTTGGCGCAAAGGCACTAGGATCCAAGCAAATGGAACAAAGCCAAGACAGGGTCTTAAAGGGCGAAACATTCAACCAAGGAAGAAGGAAACTGCAGAGAAGTTGTACCAACACGAGGGCAGGGAAGACTGCGAAACACTGCTGTGGCGCTTCCTTGATTTGGTCAGAACAAATAAGGTCAGCCATGCTCCGGTCCAAACGAGCTCTCAATAAGGCAAAACTTTCATCGTTTTCATAGCTTTTTCTGTGAGCTGCTCGAGAATATGAACCCTTTTTGCGCGTCCTCTTCCACATGGTAGATCAATTGGGTGAGAAAAACCTTTGACTTTGGCTTTTTTACTCGTTGTTGGGTTGGTAGTTCGAGACTTGAACAACGTGTTTACTTGCAGACCTGTTCTTCTCAATAAATGAGTGGAATGGATCGTGTTCTTAGTAATGGTTTATTTGCTGACCTATTCTTTCTTGTAAAGCCCTCCATTGGGCCTGTGTGAAAGGTATATGTAATCTACACTTTGTAATCTACACTGCAAATGAAATTTTTCTATTTTCTTGCCTTCACGTGCTGAGGCGCTAAATACTCTTCTTCCTAATCACACCAGCTATGCAAGCACATGCATCATCTATCGCCATTTGTAGTGCTGGCATTTGCATTGAGTCAATTTGTATAATACCACCAATTGAAACTGAATGATGATCTAGAACTGAGGATTTGCCCTCAGAAGATCACTATCCCAAATCAAGTGAATGTACCCCCTTGATTCTGTCATCTACTTCCATTTGTAATGCTGACATTGACATTGAGTATATCATCCTCAATGTGTATAATATTACCAATTGAAACTGAATCATGAACTGAGGATTAATGCCTTTAGAAGATCATTATCAACAATCAAGTGAATGCAGCCACTTGATTCTATCATTGGCATCTAATAACGATCATTTTGTCATACTACCAAGGAAACTTAGGCCCCTTCTTTACATACTCAATGTTCTAGTTATATCAAGTGAAATTACAAAAAAAAACTGTATTCTTTTTTTTTTTCATTTGGTGGTGGCACTGTAAGCAGCGCCACCTGTAAACATTTCAACAAAAGTTACTGAAAAAAAACATATAGTGAAACATCGAGGAATTTTCAGGGACCAGTGGTTTAGGCATCTCATAAACCAGAACTAAGAACATGCATGATTTAAACTAGCAATCCATTAATGCTCACATTGGTATGTCCACTATGAAAGGTCAACTATGTAATGGTGAAATTGGGCCCAGTAAATGACTTCTTGCAAGTGGCACATAAGTTGAACAAACTACATAACTATTCAAATGGATCTTTCTCACACCATTGACATTCGTCCAGTATATATATGTGCCACGCCTTGTAAAGTATTCCACGCATCTTGCTCCTTAAGTTATCGTTTATTATTGACCAACGCCATCAAGAAATTTTATACAGCCCCACCAGTGCTTCAAAAACAAAGGGTTAAGCTCCTCGATTTTGGGTTGTAAACAAGAATTTCTAGTTCTGTTGTCCAGTTGTGAGAAGCTAGTTCCAAGGAAAAATCTTACTATATGGCAAATTGCAAGTTGACAATTAATAAAATAAGCAAAATTCTGGTCTAGTGTCGGGGAGTTTTTACATACTATTATCAACAACTAGACTATATTATGTATTTTTTGCTCTTAACCTAATGTTTTAGAGCTTCAGAAAGCATGTTGTAGATGTGGCCGATTGGGTGTTGAAAGTTTAAATGCATGTAGATGCATTACTGTAAATGGTCCAAAACAAGCTCAAGGCTTTGATTTTACAAAAAGTGTGCATATTTGGAAAAAGAAGGCAAGTCGCCAAATCTATACTGGAGAATCATGCAAGCTAATTTGCTATTTTGTTTTCCGGAACTATGTAATGCCAGTTTTAGCCTTTGAATTGATGACAATTTTCTTGTTAATTTAAAATGGACATGACATATCCAATTTAGTTTTGTAAATTCTAGTAATTGCTTATAGAAGCGGTAGTTTTTCTGGTACCCTTAACTGGAGAATTCAGACACTATAGCCAGTCCATAATTCTTGCAACCTTGACGAGCTTAGGGTTGTTGCCTTTTGTTAACCTCATGGCCACCTCGTATAATACTTACCTTCTCGTGAACTTGTGAGGGTCTTCTATCCAAAAAAGAAAAAGGTTGTTTTTTCTTCTTCTTCAATCCAATGTTTTGATTCCTGAGTCCAATATATCTTCTTTAAGTGCACCAGAAATAGGAAAACCATAGTAATCAAGCATATGCTAGATCTTGGCATAGACCGTAGGATATTTCCTTAGACCTAATGTTAATTCCCGAGTCATTATGCATGAATAGAAGGTTATACATGTACACAAGTGTAAAACCTAATGTGGCATAGTAGAATCATGCACGGAAAACCCTTTGCTTGAAAGCTATGTTTTTAAAGTGGAAAAATAAATTCGTTTGCAAAAGTTACAACATCAAAATCTAGACTGGTTATTCATGTTTGTTACATGAGGACAACCTCAGCCATGTGTTTGAAAGTGAAATTTGATTCCATTATTCTTCTTGGATATCCATAAGGAAGTAATAATTGTTTAGAAGAATTTGTGGACGTTTGTGGACGTTTGGTTTCCATAGACGATAAAAATATATTCTATTCTATTCTATTCTTATTGCATCTCTAATTAAGATCGTGCAAATTTGTTCTAGGGCAACCAAGTGCATTGGCAACTTACTGTAATGCGCTTGATGTTTCTCTTGTACAGGTCCCATAGGCCAATTGGCCTCCCTGAACGATAAAAATGTTATTCTATTCTATTCTTTCCTTTCTTTTCCTTTTTCAACTTTGCTTTCACTAGTTTGGTATATGGAGTATAAAAAGGAAACGCTTCCATTGAGTTAGTGGTGGATAAATCTCATGACTTCCAACACCTCGATCTTATTCCATTGGTGGGTCTAACTATTATTTAAGTCAAAAGGATTCTTTATCCTTCAAGGGGAGGCGGACCTTAGAAGCACTATCCAAATAGTAAGTCATATGCCCGATTTGTCTTCGATGGCATAAAGCTTTCTATCCATGGTTCATATCCATGAATGAAGGTTTTATTTCTTGTAGTAGTGACCTCCTATGTCCTATGTGCTTGTCTCCAATTTTTTGAATTGTCCTTAAGTGAACCATTTTCCTTAAATGAACCATTTTTGGGCTTATCTGGTCTTGCAGGTCATGAGTTTTCTTGTTGCAAGATTAAGGGTTGGCTGACGGCACTGTCCCATGGTGTACACTTAAGCAAGGATACATACATACTGTCCCATGGTACCAAGAGCATACATTAGTCAACTATTGAGAAGGGAGATTTCCCATATCTGTAACCGTATAGAGCCGTGGAGCGTCACCGTGGTATCAGAGCCATGATCTCGGTAGACCGGATCATAGCACTGGCCATGGCCATTTAGATGACTAACAGGGTGTAA